>JAPHDB010000175.1:0-124847 GCA_030772735.1 Fusarium sp. MBC 181 | reverse complement strand
ATATATAATAATATTCTTTTTAATCAATCAATCAATCAATCACAATGGTCTCCGTATGGTCCAAGGTCGCTTTGGTTGCGGGTCTCGCAGCCTCAGCCTACGGCCAAACTTATTCCGACTGCAATCCCATGAAGAAGTGTAAGCAAATAAGACCCGCCTGTGGGCTATAGCAGAACTGATATGATTGACAGCCGGCTGCAAGCCTAATCCCGGACTGGATGCTTCTTTGTACTCATTCGACTTTACAAAGGGCGCCGACAACGATAACTGGGAGGGAACAGGCCATGGAGAAGTCAAGTACACCTCGGAAGGTGCCGAGTTCTCTGTCAACAAGCAGGGTGACTCGCCAACCCTTCAGAGCAAGTGGTACATGTTCTTTGGTCGTTATGAGGTTCACATGAAGGCTGCACCCGGTGTGGGTATTGTCTCTTCTATTGTGATGTTGTCGGATGTCCTCGACGAGGTGTAAGTTTACTCATATACAATATATGCCATGTGCTGACAGCGACAGTGACTGGGAGTTTCTTGGAGGTGCTGGAGGCGAAGTCCAGACCAACTGGTACGCCAAGGCCAGCAGCGACAACACCCAAAGTCTCACATTCCCCGCCGACAACAACCAAGGCGTATTCCACAACTACACCGTCAACTGGACCCCCGAATCAGTTGATTGGTACGTCAACGATGTTCAGGTCCGCACTGTAAAGTTCGCCGAGTCCAACTACCCTCAAACACCCATGCGATTGAAACTCGGAATCTGGGCTGGTGGTGATCCTGATAACGCCGAGGGAACTATCCAGTGGGCTGGCGGAGAGACCGATTATAAGGATGTCCCGTACACCATGACCGTCCAGAAGATCAAGGTTCAGAACCTCAACCCCGCTAAGGAGTACACCTACGGCGACAGCTCCGGATCGTACAAGAGCATCGACTTTGATAAGAAGGACAACGGCCGGGAGGGTAACATGAGCGAGAAGGACGAGGAGAAGGAGCAGGAGACAAAGTCTGCTTCCGAAGCCGCCTCCACAACTTCCTCCGACTCCGCCAGCAAGACCGCCTCCGAATCCGAAGCTACCACCATGTCCACCGCCAAGTCAAGCGAGACCGCCGACTTCAAGAACAACGGAGCTGCCAAAACAAGTGGTTCGGATGCTGATGCTACCTCAACAGGAAGCACTTCCTCTTCTACCGCGGAGAGCGACGAGAACAGTGCTTCTGGAAACTTGCCCAAGATGTGGTTGAGTCTGGGAGCTCTATGCGCTGCGATGGTTATGATGTAGATTTGGATTTCTATAGACTTTCAGTTTCAGGGTTTTACTATAGATTGGCTGCATTTTATAGATTTCCGAATAGACATACATCATTAGATCGTCAACTTAAATTTCACAATACCCAACTGTCACATTAACAGGAACCAGATAACCACGTTATAATTGTCCACTTGCAGATTGCACCGCTCCATTCACCCCGACCTCTCCAATGCCTAGATCTTCACTACTTCACCCTTCCTTCACATAACCCTCAACTTGACCCTTTATTTCATCTGCCAGGCTTCTTCCTCACACACTCAGGACAGCTCGATTCACCCGCATACTCGGTCTTGGTTGGATGATGCACACCAGAACAAACGCCACTCTCAATATATCCTTCACACTGCTGAGTGACACCATGCGTCGTATTGATGACGTACCAACATGTCGAGCATTTGGTTACGATGCGGATGGTGGTACACATCTTGACTTGATTACAAAGCCCTGTGCAACGCTTACCAGCTGGCGGGACCCGACAAAAGGTCATGTCTGGAGGGTCAAGGGACATTATATAGCACTGAGATCTCTTGAGATTTGGAAGGTTTCACTTGTAATATTGGAGGGTTGCTCATGAACGATGATTGTGTCAAGTGGTTCAAAGGAAACATGTTCCTCCGTGCCGACAGCGGGTACCATCGCCGAGTTCGCACGAACACTACCGAACAGAAGCATCGCGTTTACTGTTAGACAGACTTAGACATCAGATCAACCTTCAAACCTATACAGTCTTACAAGTTGGGTATAGATCAGAACTACCAGGGTAAGTATCATGTACCATTAAGATAGAGCCTTTACGTACAAACTTTAGCTCTCATTTGAATGCTATGATTGATACCTTCTACCACCTGGCCTTTATCAACGATAGGCAGAATGTATCACTTCTTCGCCTTGGAGCATGCTGCACAATCCTGAGGATCAGCGTATATAGTCGCGAGGTTATCAGTCTTCTTCTCGCATGCGCGTCCCTGCTTGTTGAGTTTGCATCGAACTGTGCATGGATTGTCCTCGAAGATTATATCGCTGCACTTGTTGCACTTTGTGAACTGGTGAGTGTATGTGCACATTTTGAATGGTTAAGCTTGGGGCTTTCGTTAAACTTGATGGTTTGTATGTTGCGTCGGAGGTTTGACGACGAGAGTAGGCTTTGATTTAGTAGGGAAATTGCGTTACTTGGAAGAGATTTGAATGCAGTTCCAACGATTGATCTGTAGCTTTTATAGTTGATGGTTGCTGGCTGTTGTGCTGAATGAAGTTGGATATCATGTACACGATTACTGAACTAGAGGTTGTGATAACAAGTTAACTGTCGCTGGCAAAATCTAACCGAGTAGACATCCCATCACGGGCTGGATTCTAGAACAACACAAAAGGTAGGCGACATCAGTGGGCGCTATTGTGCGCATTGTTCCTGCATCAGTGGTAGCTTAGTGACTCTTCCCTTCACCTCCTCGTCCTATTCACAAGCCGCATTCAGCAGGTGCGATAGCCTCATGAAAACAGTCGAGAAATATGCTACCAACATACAGTCCCTATACCTTTCTCTAATCTCTTGCAGCTTCTCGATGGGTTTCATCATAATAATACTCATCATTCAGGTATGCGGTCATAGATGTTGTTCTTCAATTAATGTGAATGTCATTAAATGATAGGCCACGATTGAACCCCTGCCATCGGATCAAATTGCTTACTTTTTCCTTTCGCAATCCTTAATCTTGGATCTTGTCTTACCTGCCTTTTTCGCCCGCATTATCCCCTGCGAACAATTGCATCATAATTATCGGGCCTCCGTATGACTTTACCCCGCCTTCCCCAGGCAGAGCTTGATACATACAACCTGGCCTTTTAGAAAGAGCAATCTTTGACCAAGAAACAATTTGAGGACGCATTTCACAGATTCGCGCGTTTTCAATCTGTATCGAATAATCAGTGATGATGGTTTCCGACATCAAGGCTCTAAGGGACCAGTTCCCTGCCCTGCAGCAGAAGCAGGTGTTCCTCGATAACGCGGGCGGAAGCCAGATTCTGGGTGCTGCTGCCGACTCGTAAGTTGATAAATCCTGGATTTGGACCTTCACTCACTGTTATAGGATACGGGACTATTTGATCACCACGAATGTGCAAATGGGTGGGACGTACGGATGCAGCCAGACAGCAGCAGAGAAGGTGAGCAAAGGCTACGAGGCGGGTGCGCGATACATCAATGCGCTACCAGATGAAGTCGGTATGAGAAACCATAGCACCTCGAACGAGGAAGAAGGCTGATGCAGGATCTAGTCTATGGCGCTTCTTCAACTCAACTTCTTCGCAACCTCGCATTGAGCCTGACCTTCGCAGAAGGCGACGAAATCATTGTATCAGCACTTGACCACGAAGCCAATACCGCCCCGTGGCTAGATCTCGCAGAGCGACAAGGGTTATTCGTCAAATTTTGGAATCCAGAAGGGCAAGGAAACAACCCAAAACTCACAGTGGATACTCTGCGACCGCTCCTGTCTGGCAGAACAAGATTCCTCGCCCTCACCCATTCTACAAATTTACTTGGCTCGATTCACGACGTGAAAGCCATCACAGCTGCTGCACATGAGTATCCGAATCTTTTTGTCTGTGTCGACGGAGTCGCGTATGCTCCTCATCGAGGCGTCGACATGAGGGACTTGGGAGTTGACTTTTATTGCCTTTCATGGTATAAGGTCTTTGGGCCTCATATCTCCATGCTGTACGCAAGTCGGGAAGCCCAGAAGCAACTTAAGCCTCTAGGCCACTACTTCAACGCAGCTGAAACTCTAGCCGATAAACTTGGTTTCGCTGCTGGGAGCTACGAGTTGATAGCGAGTATCCCTGCTGTGGTGGACCACTTACTGGAGCATGGCTGGGAGGATAGCATCAAGCAGGAGGGAGAGATCCAAGAGATGCTGCTGGATTATCTATCGAAACGAGATGACGTTACTATCTACGGCGAACCCAGTGCCAGCACGGACGACCGAGTACCTATCGTGAGCTTCATCGTTGAGGGTTGGGACTCGCGAAGTGTCGTGGCTGCTATTGAAAGCAACTCAAGATTTGGGTTGAAGCATGGCCACTTTTACTCCCATCGCTTGGTCAAGGAGCTGCTTGATTTGGATCCCGCAGATGGAGTTGTGCGAGTGAGCATGGCACACTACAATACACGTAAGTCCTGGAAGATGTTATTGGCACCAATGCTAACTGTGATTAGGTGAGGAGATTCAGGAACTGATATCGATTTTGGAAGAGGTCATTGTGAAGAAAACTCATCTATAGAAGAGGTAGACAGGTGAATAACAATCGGGTACATGGTGATGGCGGGACTAAGAGAACAAACAGGGCAGAGTAGATCTGAGATACAGAAATATGAAAGAAATGCAATATAATGGAAACTTTTCTACACTCATCGAAGAGCCACCACACTACTTAGAGCGTTCAAAAAAATGCCAGTACTTATCAAATCCAATGGTGGTCTGCACAAGGCGCGCGCTTATGCAGGCTGCGCCTCGAGTGACGGGACTCAGCTGAACATAAGCATTTCCGATGCTGTATCAACCCCGCTTTTGCAGAAACAACCTTCAATTATCTCATCACGAAATGCGTGCTTTTCAGCAGATCGGAACTTGAAGGTCGTGAGAGCCTCGTAAGTTGGGACTGAAATATGGCCGACCCTTTGAGCATCGCAGCTAGCGTCGTTGGCATCGTCACGGCTGCTGTCCAGGTTACCAAGATACTCACAAACGTCATCGATAAAACTCGCAATGCGCCCAAAGAATGCAACCGCATCTTGGCAGAGGTCAGCGATATACAAAACGTCCTCACAACGCTACAGCTGTACATCATGGGAGCCCGTCGTGCTCCCCGGTCACGAACATCTCTCATTATGGTCGAGCAGGTAGTCGCAACGCTGGCAGCATGTGTCACTACGTTCTCAGAGCTTGATACATTTGCCATCGCTTTGCAGAGTGATGCTGACATGAAAGTCCTTGATCGGCTGCGTTGGTCAAGTAAGGATAAAGAGATCAAGGCGGTTCTTGTGCGACTTGAATCCCACAAATCATCGTTGACCCTTATGCTCACAATACTTTCTTGGTATGCAGCCATACATTCCATTTTCTTTATTCTGAACTCTCACTCACGTTGTACTTCTCAGTCAAAGACAAGAGGAGGCTGAGAGTAGAGTTGACAGACTTTGTGACCTAGTGGAAGAGGTCCTATCACGCGATACCACTCTCAAAGAACGGCTTGTGGCGCTGGAGGTACGCGACGAGCTGACAATGCCAAAGGACACGATAAACTCAAGGCTCGATCAATTGAGTTTGGGAGATACTCCCGAAGTGGATACGGTGCCTCAACCTGACTCTTCCCCTCCCAACAAGCCGCCAGAGTGGCAACGCAACCCTTACGGCTTTGCGTTTGAGGAAATACTCATGAGCTCGAGAGCGTATCGCGTTGCCGCAAAGGATAACTCGGATGCCTTTTCCATCATCAGCTCAGCCGGAAGAACGGCGTCTTGGTCGATGCTATCTGGTCTCAGTCTCTCTGAGGTTTCTCACATTGGCATTCAGGCTCTTCCCATCTACGCTAGCGATATCGCCAACAAGGAGTGCTATGACTTCTCACCTGCCGCTGCTAACGCTATTCGCGTAGAGGACCTGCAACAGACAGACTCGACAAAACTGTCGCGGCGAGATCGACTGAAAGGATTGTTCCGTATACCTCGAGGTCCGGGACCTGAGCCTGAACCAGAACCAGATCATGCTGCTTTACCACATGTGTTTGGAGTTGAACTACAAACCAGCATTAAGACGGCCAATGTTGCTATTAGTCGAATCAACGATGAGGGGCAGTCAGAAATATACGGGTATATACCCATTGTTGTCGCTAAAGGAGGTGTATTCTTGAAGGAGAAAGGTTGGTACCAGATCCAAAGTATACATACATCTACTCACATGTTTTATATCCAGGCGTTCAGGTTGAGGATATCTTTGCCACTGCTGGGAATCCTGTCCGTATGCGTCAGCTGCAAGCAGCCTTCGACTCACCTCCGCGATATGGGAAGGGCCTTGATTGGGTTGGGTACACCGTTCATGATGCAGCTGGCATTCTCTTGCGATATCTGAAAAGCCTCCCGGAACCAATCATTCCGTACTCCTTCTACAGCAAGTTTACCTCAGAACTCATGCCGTTTATTGATCGGGAAGTAAACCATGTGGAGACTCCCAGGATATTGGAGATAGTAACGGGCCTCGCCAAGGAATTGCCACCCCTTAGCCGCCATCTGCTTGTCTACATTATGGACATAATTGGCGTGTTTGCGTACTGGTCTGAAAGTAACAACATGACATTGCTAAAGCTCGTCAGCACGTTCCAACCCTCGATCATTTCCGGACCACCAGATGAGATGGATGCTGAGGCACACCACATCGCGGCTAGTGTAGCGATGGTCTTGGTCCAATTCGAGACAGAAATGTCGGTTATGATGGAGTAGAATCTACACAAAGAGCGCCGACGGGATCTTGTTTATGTGCAGTTGGTGGATGAAAGCTGTATATACGCTGCGTATCAACGCATTTGAGGGCTTCTGATTTCCCAACACGCTTACCTCGCATTCTAATTCTTCTTGTACCGACAACAAGACTCCCCACAAAGACACTTCTTATCCAGACCCCGCCAGTAACTTTCAGAATAGTCCACCGTGATCTCCATTCCTGCTTCGATGCCTTTGCTTACCAGTAAAATATGCTGGGTACCAAGCCAGACGAATTTCTCAAACTGCGCATTGGGTTTGCAGCTATGGTTGGCGAATCGAGTAAAGTTCCCTTGTCGGCCTTGCCAGATCTGAAAACGTCTTCCACCCACTTTACTATCCAAGACATCTTGGTCCTCGATATCTTTGGTGATCAAGCCAACAAACTCTCCGATTGCGACGCCTCTTTCAAAAGCGACCAAAGCTTGGAGACCATTATTCCGACCGTTGGATGTGCGGAAGACCTGGACTGCTGTGGGAAATCTCGGAGCGCCGAAGAGGCTGGGGAAACATTTGCAAGCGTTGACTGCGGCTTCGTTGGATTGTAGTTGGCTGCACAGCTTGCAGGTATTGGATCCTGGTACGGATACCGCTGTGGATGGGGGAGTCCAACGAGGGTCGTCGGCTCCGAAAGATGCGATATCGATAACTGACTCATCCAGATGTTCGAAGGTGAAGTTGGGGTCGTATGTTAGGTATGTTGATCGAAGAGGCACTGGGTCTGAGCCATCCTGATGGACTACCCAGTCGTGTGGATGTCCAATAAACCGTCTCTCGGTTGGCTCACCCACAATAGCCAACAGCTGTCGCCAATTATGATGCAAAGTATCGGCAGCGACTTCCATCCTCATTCTCAAAGCTCGGGCTCGAGAGAATTTCTCTTTGTCAAAGTCAATGCGATACTTGCACAGCCGATAAAGACCCATTCCCGAGAAGACCAACGCAACCCAGCCAAGAACATCTTTGATCTCTTTATATCCTCGCCAGATGGCCATCTTATTCCGAAGTTCCTTCTCGGTCCAGCCAAAATCGGCACATGCCTCAGCTATGGCTCTCATGCGACTTTTGGTGGAGGATAGCCCGGGATTAGTACTGGCAAGATACTCGACGTATGAGTCAAACAGCTCAACCCATCGTGCCTGAACAATGACTTCGATAGAGCGACATGTGCGACTGGCCTGTGTAACTCTCCGACAGAACAGATTACTCCGACTGAACGATTCCCAAGTCTGGTCTGAACGATAGTTCTGCACATCTGCAATGGCTGGTATAGCCTCGCCAGGTGCTCCGGTACCAGCCGAAGTAGCTGTGAGCTGCACCTGTTCGGAGAGAACATGCGGTTCAAGGATCAACCCAGAGTGTATCTGCTCCCAAACGCCGACCACAAACTTGCCCAATGAGGACTCCCTCGGATGAAACACACCATCGTGTTTGACCTTTGCTCTTTTCGGAAAGTTTTCTTGTCCGACTTGCATCTGCCTCGGACTTTCACTCTCAACGCCATGTTCTTCTACCGCCGCATTCCCATTCACCGCAGCAAGCCTCAAACCGCCCTGCCGTTTTCGTGTCTGGCGATTTTGGGAACTCGTTTGGTCTCGATTTTCGCTCCGATTGGCTGATATACGTCCGTCCGGAGATGCTGGCCTCGAAGAGGAGCTCGGACTCGCATGTTCGTTGGTGCACGTGCTGTTACTGCGCAAAGGGATTTTATGCTTCAACCAGATTCGTCAGCATAAGGTCCTCGCCTCTGAGATGAGCTCATATTTGTGTAAGTGATACCCTCGCCTGTGTGGTGTGAGTGGTGGTTAATTGATAAAGTACGCACCGAAGTCAGAAGCCGAATCGGCCCCGAGTGTAAGTGAGCTTCTTCATTGGCTTCGAAAGTGCCGAAACTGTCACCATCAGCGCTATCCCCTTCCTGGATGAAAGCTCGTAGAACCAACGTCGGGTTGACGAGGTGTTCGAGAGGGAAGGATGATAGCGCGGCGGTTAAGTTCTCGAAGAAGTCCGACGTTTGTAAAGTTTCGCGCAGGGACTCCAGCTCCATATCTGGATCGGCTAATATTACGCAATTTTTGACAGCCCCAGAGTAAAGACAAGGGTTCCCGCGGGAACAATGAATAAAAGTGGAAGAAGGTCGAGAAGATGGAATTTTCTGCTTGGGCAGAATTTCTGGTCTTCTTAATGCATTCCAGCCTGCCGTTTGGAACCTTTCCGGCCTTACCTTTTTTGGTGGCAGGACTTTAATGGGATGTCGTCATTCCCTGTGTTTGATTGGTGGGACCTCGGACAAAGTCCGCAGCGGCTTTCTGGCTGATTGCATTATATTTAGGATATTTCCCACCTGTGATTTGTTATTTGTTCTAGGGTTTTTGCGCCTCTTCCTACGCTCAAGACATGGCGCAACAGGGCTTCACAGATGAATGGCTTTGTACTACGCAACTGACAGCTGCATAAACGAGACGCGAGGAATACCGATTGATCTTGG
Source organism: Fusarium sp. MBC 181 (assembly GCA_030772735.1). Taxonomy (NCBI): domain Eukaryota; kingdom Fungi; phylum Ascomycota; class Sordariomycetes; order Hypocreales; family Nectriaceae; genus Fusarium; species Fusarium sp. MBC 181. Next base: position 115,519 of record JAPHDB010000175.1, on the reverse strand, counting down.
CATTTTCGGCTGTTGAGAAAAAGAAGAGAATAGGTAGTCTAATCAGGCTCGGTTACCAAGTAGCGGCTGATCGTGTAAAGAAAGATCAAGATCCCGGTCTGGGGGATCTTCTATTATCCAAGCTACTGGCTCAAGAAGGTCCTCAATCACAACGGTTTCTAGAATGTAGGTAGCATCATTCGGGTACAGTTATCCGAAGGAACACAAAGCACGGATACCGTATCGCATCTCGGATTCTAGCGTCTTGGAAGTCCGAGTCGCTCCTTCGTAACAATTACGTGACACTGAACCAACTGTGAGGAACTTTATACCCTCGTCTCATTGGCTGACTAGGAACTTTTTATCCGCGATTAGTAAGTGGAGAACCATCTGACAGCGAGACATGACCGCCCTGGTCATCTTACATCTCATGCTTGAAGAGATTCTTTCCCTCTGTAAAATTTACTCTTTCTTCTGCATTTTATACGAAAGTGAAACAATTAAAGAACTTTGTTCAACATGGACTCAATGCCTTTTCACGCAGAGGATAGAAAACCTGGCGTTGACTACGTTCAATGTCAAGCCGAATTTGATATTCAGATGTTATTACTCAAAGAGGATATTAAGAACCGCTTTGGGTGGAGCCACGACCAGGGCGAGCAGCGCGGGATGGACAACTTCTCATGGTCTTCTCACCAGAGTGGTATGTGACTCTTACTAAGATGCGATATTCCTATGTTAACCAGGTATCAAACAGACTTCTCGTCGAGTCCGCCGCCGCAGCAGATGAGCAGAAAGACATAGCGGACGTCTTGCTTCGACCGTCTTTGACCGGTCTCTCGCATTGGCCGTGCGCATTTGGCTTATATGGAAGTGACTCATGCTGGCATGAGTCGACATCTAAAAGGTAGGGCTGGTGCCACGAGAGGAATGGAGGTACAATTGGGAACAACCGACATGGGAGCAGTTTGACAACAGCATGGAGGAAATTTGGAGATTGAGCGAGCGACATGACTATGAATCACATTCACGAATTTCTATTCTACCTATTCATGAGATACCGGGAAGTGTCTATATTGCAAGTGATTATACTGCCCGGGCAGAAAAAAAAAAAAAAAAAAAAAAAAAAAAAAAAAAACACGGCTGGATCCAACGTTGCAGCCAATAATGTAGTCATGGATCCACTTCTTCCATGAGACGCCACGCCCGAAGACTACCGGCGTGTGCCAAGTATAAGAGACTCCAAGTGCTCGGGTTAAGATAAGCATAAATGAGACAGATGCCATTAATCGGTCGGGTTGTTCCTCATCTTCCAATGAAACACAGCTCTTGTTTTCCCTTTATACCCGGCTCAGGTATCAAGCCTACCTTCCCTTTTGCACTTCGTTCTTTCACTTCTCACCCCCTTCCCAGTTGTACTCATCATCAGCCAATATGTCCAACGACATAGAGCCCGGAGATTCATCCGGTGGCGCTACTTTGGCACAAGAAAAGACAAACCTATCCTATAGTTACGATAACAGACGAGGTTGGCGACGATGGAGAGTCTTCCATCCTGGCAGGGGAATGTATCACGATGTCAAGCGTCGCCTACCGTACTACGGGAGTGACATCACTGATGCCTTCACCTATCGTGTCGTTGCTAGCACGATTCGAATGTACTTTGTCAAGTAAGAGCCATGACAAGTCTACATATACACCGATGCTTACGTCTTGACAGTCTTCTCCCAGCTATCGCCTACACTCTCGACATGTATCGCCGAACAGGTCAATTCTTTGGCATAAATGAAGCCCTCTTCTCTTCAGCTCTAGCCGCCATTGTTTTCAGCACCATGAGCACCCAGCCTCTTACCATAGTTGGCGTAACAGGTCTTATCTCCTTGTTCAACTTCACCATCTACGATATTCTCAAGATCTACGACATATCGATTTACCCACAGTTCATGGCTTGGACGGGGATATGGGCCGCTATCTTCCACTGGCTTGTGGCTGTGTTCAATACGTGTGATTATATGCGGTATGTGACGGATTTTTCGAGTGAGTCTTTTGGGATGTATGTTGGAATCATCTATATCAGTAAGTCAACCTCCTCAAATTGGACGAAATGCATAGCTAACGACGTCTTTAGTCAAAGGAGTTGAGGAACTCGTAAATGAGTTTGACCAAGAAGGATCTGCAGCAGGATATCTCGCTTGTATTATCGCCATCCTCTACTTCGGTACAGTCTATGGTCTTGAAAAACTCGGGTCTAGCACCGTATGGGAAGCGGGAGTCCGAACTATTCTCGCTGATTATGCTTACGTGGTGAGTATAAAGTCTAGCCAGCATCGAATAACATACTGACCATGACTAAAGTTTGGAACGCTCTTCTGGGTCGGATTCTCTCACTTCCCTGGAAGGCTCAACGCAGCACATATTGAGCGTGTGCCCGTCACCAAAGCATTTTATCCAACGCAATCCAGGGACTGGCTTATTGACTTCTGGAACTTGGATGTCAAATGGGTCTTTATTGCTATGCCGTTTGGTTTCTTGACTATGCTTCTATTCTACTATGACCATGTAAGTTGACGTGATCTCGACTTCCGCGTACAAGGCTGACGATTTGTTTAAAGAACGTCAGCAGCATCACTGCCCAGGCCCGTCAGTATCCTCTTAAGAAGCCCGGCGGTTTCCACTGGGACTTCTTTCTTCTCGGCTGCACGACGTTTGTCTCCGGCATTCTTGGTCTACCAATGCCCAATGGTCTCGTACCGCAAGTGTGTACTAGCCCTGTCAACTACATTATGATATTTCTAACATCTCATGAGGCACCTGTTCACACAGACTCCCTTACTATCTACGAAACTGACCTGAAGATTATTCCAACCTCTGAAGGTGAAGATACCGAGATCCGTCGGCCTATTGTAAAAGCCACAGCTGTGGTAGAACAACGTGTTTCTCACTTCCTTATGGGCCTGGGTCTAATTGGAACCATGACTGGTCCTCTCTTAGTAGTTCTCCATACCATGCCAGCTGCTGTTTTCGCTGGTGTATTCTTTGTTGTTGGTGTAAGTCTGCAAGAGGTGCAAGGGGTCTTCTCATCTTTCTTCCTTTGTATGAGCTATCACTAACATTTATCTTAGTGGGGCTCAATCGAATCAAACGGTATTCTCCAAAAGTTCATTTATCTCCAGTCCGAAAAGCGCTTCATCCAACGCGACGAACCCCTTCTTCGCGTCCGAAGGCGCAAAATCATTCTCTTCATCAGCCTCCAGCTTGTCGGCGTATTCGCCTGTGTTGCCGTTTCGCATACCCTCGCAGCCATCGGATTCCCTGTCTTGATCATCCTTCTGATCCCACTCCGGATTCTTATCGTGCCTCGCTGGTTTAATCTCGAAGAACTCCAGATCCTTGATGATTTCACGGCGACAAATAAGACTGTTCTTGCGAGTCTGGGTGGACAGCCAGCTCTCCCTGAGCATACGAAGGAGCAGGACTGGGGTATTGGAAGAAGGCATAGTGAGAGCCAACACGGTGTTGCTCGTCAACGCGCTGGAAGCATTCACCGGTAGAGCATATTTGCAAAGCGATTGAGCTATTCGTTTGAGCAGCGGGAAATTGGTCGAATGCCGAAAGTTTCTTTTTTTTGGGGGGGTGAAGGGGGAGAGGCTACAGGGTATGAGAAGAAATTGAAAGAGGAATATTAAAACGTTGCTATTTCAAATAAGGTCACTATAATTATAATATAGAAAAGTTAGATTTGAGTTTCCTTGTTAACTTCAACTGTGCATTGGATCGATTCGATGTGATATCTGTATTTTAGCATTAATTCTGAGGTACTGCTGGCATTAGAACTTCATACGACGATTGACAAGTTCAAACACAATCGCAACTCAAGACCTGTTTCTTACTTTAACGATCGAGCATCACAAGATTCAATGAAAGAGACAAAAAGAAGAAGGCCATTATTACCGTAATACTAACGTATGGCATGACATCGGATTTTTTATGAAGGGACAGAAAACAGTGGGTAGTGAAGGTAGTACAATCGAGGTGACGTCAAGAGCAATTTGAGTCTAGAATTTAACTCAACAGCGAGACGAGCTGGTGATAAGCACGATAAAAGTGATAAGGGCGATAGACCGATAAGACCGATAAGCCACCACCAATCGCCATCTCGCCGAGTCCTAGTCCTTGCAGGGAAATGAGAGGCTGTTTTTAGGCGAGAATGATGGCTGAGTGACGTCGGAGCTTTTGGACCGGAGCACTCATCCCGGAGCTTTGACACCGAAATGTCAGCATGAAACCAATGCGAGTAAGGTAATCAAGAAGAAGAAAACAAGGTGTACAGAGTCAGAGAGACAACGAGAGAGGGTCTTGGAAGTTTTTGAAGTGGAACTGACGTCATTGTAATCTCACAGTGGTCAAAGTCCTGGCACAAATCCTCCGGTCCGATTACGGGACCCCGATCGAGTGATGCAACTGCTGGCTTCAAGAATGTATATCTACTCTGCGTTGCAAGCCCTCAATCAATTTTGGCTCTCTAAATATCACTAAAACTATAGATCCAATGCTTGCTGAAGAAATGGCGGACTTTAAGGCTTACCTTGACGAGCTTGAACAAGACTTTACTGTCGACACGACAAAGCTCAAAGATGTCACGGACCACTTTGTCCAGGAACTGGAAAAAGGTACCATTTCGTCATCCTATAAATGAGACTATGAACTAACAGAGACTGTAGGACTTAGTGTTACAGGTGGCAGTATTCCCATGAACCCAACATGGGTGATGAACTATCCCAATGGCAACGAGACAGGGAAATACCTGGTTCTCGACATGGGCGGCACAAACCTACGTGTATACTCCATTCAACTCACAAAGGAAAAGTGCGGATTCGAAATCAGATCAGAATCGCACAAATTGCCCGACGAACTCAAGACCGGAAAGGCTGACGAGCTTTGGGATTTTGTTGCGGGACATCTGGAGTCGTTCCTCCACAAAGCCGATTTTGACTTGAGCGTTGAGACGGATTTGAGTTTTATCTTTTCGTTCCCTACGACACAGAGAACGATAGATGAGGGGATTCTGCAGAGATGGACGAAGGGCTTTAATGTGGCTGATAGTGAGGGTCAAGATGCTGCTGCGTCGTTGAGACGAGCTATCGCTAAGAAGGTAAGTACTTACTCAAACTACAAAAGGAACAGGGAATTAACATGTGATAGAATCTTCCACTGAAAGTCAAAGTCGTAACAAACGACACAACGGCGACAATGATGGCATCAGCGTATCTCAACACCGAAACGGCCATCGGCTGTGTTTTCGGAACAGGTTGCAACGGCGCTTACTTTGAGAAGATTGATGCTATTCCCAAGCTTGCGAACGATAACCTGAATGGTGAAGGATTCATGGCTATCAACTGCGAATGGGGCGCTTTTGACAATGAGCATGCTGTGTTGCCCTTGACGTCGTATGATATCGCCATTGATGAAGCATCCCCGAGAAAAGGACAGCAGGCTTTTGAGAAGATGGTCGCGGGTCTTTACTTGGGCGAGCTGTTCCGCCGGGTCGTTCTAGAGATTCATCAGAGAGATCCGCAGTCTTTCTTGAATGGGCAAAGTACGGAGATCTTGCATGATCCTTACTGTGTTGACTCTTCTTTCCTTTCTGCTATTGAAGAGTAAGCCACTACATACCTGAGCCTCAATGAAAACTCTTGCTAACATCACCAGGGATACATCAGAGGGTCTACGTCAAGCCTACGACATATGCGTCTCAAGCCTGGGCATCTCCCCAACCCAACCCGAACTCCAATTCATGAAAGCCGTCGCCAAGCTCATTACCACCCGTGCCGCCCGTCTATCAGCCACTGGTGTAGCAGCCATTTGCCAGAAGCGCGACATCCAGACCTGCCACGTTGGCGTTGAGGGATCATTGTTCGAGAAACATCCTCATTTCCAGTTGGAGTTGTCGAAGGCTGTTGGTGAAATTCTGGCTTCTGATGCTGCGCCTGAGTCGAGGAAGGATAATATTGAGTTCATGCTTTCGCCGGGCAGTGGTGTCGGTGCAGCTGTTATTGCGTCGACTTTGAAGCAGAGATGAAAGAGCAGAAGGGAACGAACGGCGCTTTGGTAATAGAATAGAAGATACATAGAGCTTTGATGATTTATGATAAACTATTTTGTATACACAGACTTTGGGATATGTATGAAACACCAAAACTCTATAAAGACGGTTGAAAACGAATCTTGTAGCATCTTGTCGAGTTTTAAACCTCCCCTCCTACGGGCAGAAGAGCCGTGATAGGTTCACCATCTCTTCGACCGCCAGACTTGAGCGCAAAGATCTGTCCCGCGCCTCCGCCCGTGTTGAAATCTCCTGTGACCTCGACAAGGTACATATTGTAATTCAGATACAGCAGATCAGGAATATCCGTCGTGAATTTGCTGCCATCTGTCAGCATCATATGTCGGCACCATCAGAGAATACCAAGGAGTAACCTACCCAAAGCCAAAGCTGTGGTGTGCATTATTGCGATAGTTGACAATAACGTCTACCTCAAGACCGATGGTATCATTGTTCGCAGTTTGAAGGATATATCGATTGGTATAAAACTACCAAAGTTAGAATAACATTACCACCGGGTATGAGTTAACTTACGCTGTTTTCGCCCAGCTCAGTCTTGACTCCTCTCTCAATTGATGCCCCAATAGGAAGGATATCAGCTTCAAAAGCACCCGTAACCTTTCCGCCTTTGACATTGGGAGCCATGATCAAATTGTTCTCGGGTGCGGTGACGTTGGTTTCGCGACCGACTGCAAGGTCGAGTTGGAGAAATGGTGTGACCTCGGGATTCTTAAAAGGGCCGATCTCGGTCTTTGTGCGAGGAGAGACGCTCAAGCCGAAGCCTAAGGTGCAAAAGAGAGCTTGGACTAGGACAAGACGCATTTTGAAGTGGTTGACGATGGATTTGCGAAAACCGGATTTGTTTAACTGTAAGGCTAAAACTCAAGTGCTTGGTTTCTTTTATAAATAATGTTCAGAATCCATTTACAACAACAATAGACGCCATCCTATGCCCATGCTATGAAAGTAAGGTTCATCGCTACTCGTTCTCGCTGTTGTAAACGCGAGGTCGTCCAGATTAAACTCAGCACTAGGATCATGCTTAATTAACCACAGGCAAGATATGAGTTAGTACCAGACTAGCGATGCACGTTATAAGACATGTAAGATTCAGATCCTGTGTGGCTGAGGATCGCCCTGAAGTGAGATTTAAGTTAGATATTCACCTCTGTGCTGTTCTACCGACTGAGCATGTTTGTAGTGTAAGCTTATCTAACATGCGCTGGGGGCCGTCGATCATTTGTCAACACTCGGAGTGGCTGAGCAGTTTTGCCAGCTGAATTTATTATTACACATACTAATTCGCCAAGAATCCTTCTACTACTTGGCAGCCTCAATAATCTTGTCTGCCATAGCGGGCAATGTTTCTTCCACTACGTCCATCTTGCCAAAGATATCAGGCAACTCCTCGCCCTCCAACGCTGTACAGTAAGCCGTCTTGAATCTGTAATGGGTCAGTTAATCAATGCTTTGAGTTCATAAGGAAGAACACTTACCCCACAGTCTGAGCTGCTGAAGAATCCCAAAGATGAGCGGCCGCGAACCAAGGCTTACTACCATCAGCAGAGAGCTTCTTGAACACAGGTGCATAAGCTTCGGGAATAGGCTTCGCCACTCCTGCTGTGTCGCAAGACAGTAAATTCTCAGCTGGCATATCCACGCCGCCCTTGGCTAAGTATCCTCCTACGCGAGCAATATCACCGGCAGTAAAGCACCACACGGTAAAGCCAGCATCGCGAAGCTTTGCAACACACTCAACGGCGCCCTCTCTCAATCTCAGGTTCTTCCACTCGCTAATCAAATAGTCAACATCCTCCCCTGTAGCAAATTCATGTGGTTTCTCAATGCCGGCGTAGTGTAAGCAGCGGAAGAACAGAGGCTTGAAGACGTTGAAGAAGATGTTATAGCGGCCGGCTAGAGAAAGGTAGGTGTATTCCCGCTCGGCCATCTCTTGCCAACAGCAGCCAAGAAGCTTCGGCTGGATGCCCCGGGCACGGAGTTTCTCGCCAAGACGCTCTTCAATGGCTTCATAGAGATGGTCGAAGCTGACGAGGGTGCCGACGACGTCGAAGACAACGTTCTTACTGGATGACATGTTGATAGTACAAAAGAGGTAAGGGCAGGAAATAATTGCGATAGATTGGTGCGAATCATGTCAAGTATCCAAGATACAGATTAAATAGAATCACGATGCATGTCTGCGGCATTTTTGCGCCACGCGACTTATCCTCTCCTTCCCCGCATCGGAAATGCAAGATGAAGTTCTCAAGGCTCCATCATGTCCATGTAACGCTATCTAACGTTAACTTTCATCTGACTTTCCCCGCGCCTCTCCGGCCCGGTGCGGAGGTCTCGCTAAGGTTATCGATACCAAAATCGGACTGATAACGCCGGACCGGTGTTCGGAGTTTGAGCAGCCTCCCCTCTTGACAGGGTTCACAGCGGGCGTGATACCCAGCCGCTTCGGGGTCAGTTTCGCCGATCTTTTATCCAATGTATCGGGGCAGAGTCCATGTTACTACCTCTCCCTCGCTGCTCCACAGGACTTCATGGCTTGCCAAGGGATTTAGAATAGAGAACAGGGTGTATATAGAATAAAGCATCCTAAGTGACTGGGTGATAGATACAGGCATTGTGGTATACAATCTATGTACTTCCATGCCAGCCAAAGTCATCCCAATTGATCTCAAGAGTATCTGTATCCACCAAGTTGATCTGACCGTCGGAGAAAACATCACCAGAGACTCTTGTCTCTATATCACCATCCATACGCTCTGTCCAATTCATAAGATCAGCCATCGCCGTGGTCTCATCATGCCATCCAGCTGCTGCTCCGTTACTAGCCCCCGATGAGTTCGAAACCGGGGGAGACTCTGTAGCAAAGCCGCCACCTCCAGCGAATAGTGCAGTCCACTCTTTGAACCTATCATAACTACTGTGAAGCTCCTGCTTACCTTCTCCCTGTTCGCCCGATGAGGAACTTCTTCGTGAATAGATACGCCGGACAGCTGCTTCTATCGTCTCAATCAGGGACGCTTCCGATTTAGTCGACATATTGTTCCCCACGGACATAGCCTTGATAAACCTCATGCCCTGTCGCACCGCCATTCGCGACCGTTCATTGTTGTGGTTGAGACTGTGAGCGAGAATTAATAGAAGTGAAGCCCGACATGAACTAAATTCAGTATAGCTTGCTCGTGCCAGGCCAGTAGTTTCGTGGAGAACTTCTAGTAAGTCTATGGTATCAAATGCTGCATCGAGCGCGTCTGATACGAGAACAGCGCCCCGACTTTGACGGGAGATGTTGTTGCCTGTCCCTTTTGACGAGGAGGACTCGAGAAAAATAAATGGCCTGCCAGTGAAGATTTGGACAAGGTGGTAGTTGAGCTTGAGGTGAGTGTTTGCCCGGAAGATTGGCGATGACTCCAACGGTGTCTGGATATCTTCTGGGAGAGATGACCACCATATGGAAAGCTTCTCACGGATCAATAAGATCCTATCAAAGTAGGTTGACTGTAAATGTTTGGGGCATCGTTTGAGGAATGTTCTACAACGAGGATTAGATCGCGAATGCGAGGTAAACTAGGATATACGCACAAGGCTGTAGCAATATCCCCAAGATTGCCAGTCAGATGTATCATAGCCATCATGTTCTCGTATTGAGTTACCTGACCGTCTTGTCGGAACTCGGGCAGATCTTGCGGCAGCTCTGTATCCATCTCCATGGCGGTAATGGAAGCTGGTCGACCATGCAGCACACTCACACGTCTGTAATGACAGCTTAGCAAATTTTCCGTCGTCAAGTTTCAGATACGCCAATGTTTACCTTTCAAGAGTGAACGCTGTCCACCAAAGTCTGTTTCTCATCTCAACTGTCCAACTATCAAGCTCGACACCTCGAGGTTGCCGGTGCATGCCGTTTTGGATGGCCATCTTGATAGCCAGCCCCAGGTAAGTATATGCCAGCCCATGTGCGTCCAAAGGTAACGTGTAATGAGCTAAGAGCAAACACACCTGGACACTTTCAAGTGATGCCATGGTGATCACATCTGGCAAAAGCGTAGTGGCCGCTTCGTAGAAGACGGCCCCTGCCTCTCTTTCCATAGTCTCATCCTCGCTGTTGCCTGCCGTAGTTACAGCCAAGTCACCGGATCCCATATGCGCGAACTGCGTGCCAATAGCCAAAACTAGAATTATAGAGCAGACGCAGGTCGTGGAATTGCCCGTAACAGTCTCTGGCTCCTCATATAAGAGATTGAGCTTGGCATACAGCCATGGTTCATGAACGAAGAAGGAGTTCGTCTGGGCAAAACTGAAATACATACGCGCAAGGAACATCGCTATACTCTTTGGAGGTATGATATTGAGGATATCCTGAACCCGAGAGGCGGATCCCTGCAGCTGTGTAGCGCGCCAGTATTCGACATACTTGGGTTTGGGCGAAGCCAGTCGCGAATCATCATTGCCGTTGGCTGACGACTCGGCGTCATCTAGGCAGTGTCCAACCTTTCGGCGGACTTTGTGTGAGAAGTTCCAGTGTGAGAACTCTCCAGAATAATCTGCCATAACGCTGTCAGCAACTACGAGATGACGTTGGGGGTGGGACATCTGGGGGCACTGACGGGCTGTATTTTGAGACAATGTTTTGACTGTAAACTTTTCACGCTTGAGAACTGTGGCATCATCAATGGGCTGATTTAGATCTTCCATCTTTACTATTTCGTGGTTCAATAGTTACACAGGGCAGTTGGACGACAGATAACCCGTATACCCAACCCGCTTATCAAAAGCGGAGACATGAAGCCGAGCATGGTTCCGGTTATCAAGAGAGACTAAAAGCGTATCAAGGCGGAGGTGGGCACTCCGAAACTTGGTAGGATTAGAGAAGGAAATAAGTTTACCAGGCTAACTAACAGTAGATAAGAGCTATGACGATCTGTCTTTGGCATGTCTTAGACGCCCTTGTAACATCTCCAGTGACAATGATAAACTGCGGGGTTCTCGCTGTACTGGACTACCTACTCCACCCACCACTCGAACCGGTGGGGCTGGAGGCTATCATTAGGGATAACTTACCGGATTGGAAAGACAGGCAAGTGACAGAGTTGCCTCTTTTCCGGCGAACCAGAAGTATAAAAGGTGCAATTCAAGAACACTTTACAAAGGCACGATATGGTGTATAAGCATATCCTTCTAAGCTAGAATGCTACAGCTTGCTCGCCTGCTCCCTTTTTTGAACAGCCTCCCAGCTATCTAGGATCGTGTTCTTGGAACTATCGAGTCTTTCCTGAGTTGCTTGGTACAACTTTGGAACACCAGAGCCCTTGTAATCAACGTCATCTATTATCATTGACGCAACTCCCTTAGCTGACAGGAAGATCTGCGGCATGCCATGTCCGCTAAACCCAGCGATGACAAACTGATTTTGCCTCCCGGGAATCTGACCGACATGGGGCAAACCGTCAGACGAATAGCCCATTACTGTATAGTTGTTAGCCGCTTTCCGTTGGCAATTATCAAGGTTTAGCAACTTACCTCCAGTCCAAACCTTGCTTGTAAGCGCGCGGCTGTCTTCCCACCCACGGAAAACACGCTGCATGTACCCATCAAAGTAATCTTTCGCAAGATCAATCAAGCTATCATCGTTCACATTATTGTACCAGCTATCCAGATCATGATAGTACATCGATCTTGCGCCACCAACGACAATGCTTCCATCTGTTCTAGGGATAAGATACTCGTATTTTGTATCTGACCAACGAATGATGTAGGAATTAGATAGTGAAGGCCCTGGACTCTTGCCAGGTACGATATGGCTGCAGATTCCTCGTACTGGGACAATTTTGTCGGTGAACTCGGGCAAAATGGCTGAAGTGTAGGCATTGGTCGCGTACACGATCTTGGCCGCACGGATGTTGCCACGGGGAGTTGTTATCGTCAAAAAGCCTTCCGAGTCAGGTGTTCTAGTGACTTTGGAGACAGGCGTATTTGTTTGTAAATTCACACCGGCATCGAGCGCCTTCGATAGCAGCCCAACGATGAGTTTGTATGGAAACAGGTGACCTGCAGTGTAAGAAAAGCAGCCCTTTGCTCCTTTCACTCCAGAGAACTGAAGCAAAGGTAGTTAATAACATGAATGATGATTTTACCGAAGTTTTTGGGGATGGCTTACCTGCTCTGCTTTCGCTCCTTCAACAAAGTAAACGTCGTCAATGGTAGAAACGCCATTCTCTTTCAACAATTCAACGCCGGATTTTATCTTTTGAAAGATCTCATCAGACATTAATGCATCAATTGCCCGAGTGTAAACAAAGTCACAGTCGATTCCTTCCTTCTCAATGATTTTCTTAACAGCGGTGAGGTTCTTCGCCTCAAACTCGGCCACCTCAGCTGCTGCCTCGACACCATGGGTAGGCACAAAGCCAGCAGGTCTGCTATAAGGATCCGGCTTGAGATGGCCGCCTGTTTCACAGAGTTAGTAGAGTAAAGTTGTCAATGAGGACTTGGATGACTTACCATTTCGGCCGGTAGCCCCGGAGCATGCTTGCCGGGCTTCAAGAATGGCGATCTTTGGTGGTGAAACACCCTTTGCCCTGCATTGCTCTAGAATGTTGTAAACTGTCGCAACACCAGCATATCCAGAGCCGATAACGGCGATGTCGACCTGCGAGGGGAGTTCTGGAGTTGACCGATGGTTGTCTAGAGCGTGTGGGTCCGACCTCCAAAATGAGGTTGTAGAATTATCAACAGGCAATAGGGAAGGAGGCATGGCTTGGCTGTGGCAATCAATCAATGGCTGTACATGAGTCGAGTATCTTCGTTATCAATCGGCGACAAGAGACTAGGCCCTTTTTATGTGAGCCGGATATGAGGCCCGTGATTAGATAAGGTCCACTTATGTTATCGTCTATAACGATAGCTCGGCGCGCAGAGGTAACTACCGAAAGTTTAAGAGATTACAAATTACGGAGGACCATAACGAGGAAACAAGGATGAACTTCCCAGTGGGATGAACAACTTACAGCGTTGCACTGCCATAAGAACCGGCCCGGTCGTCTGCGGGGTAACAGTCCTGGGCTGTTGCATTGCACCCCGTAGATAACACGGGAACACGTTGATGCATTATCAACGATACCCCAGACCCTTTCCCAGGCTTCCCCGGACTGCAATCAAGAATTCAAGTTCGATAACCCCTCAAAAACGACATATCTCAAGGATCTGTCACCGGTCCGGTTATCAGAGTCTTGCCTGGGAGGCAAGATGCCCGCGTAGTATCTTCCAAGTGATACTAGTGAGAAGGATATCCTAGTATTGCTTATCTACATATCAAGGTCTAAACGTTTCGAGCATAGCGTGTTCCATACTGTTACTGTCTCTGCTTCCCTGTTTGCCTAGTATTTTGTCCACTAGCTTAGAATTCTTGATACTGATTTGGTCTGGTGAATGCGTTGGGAACCATTCCATTATTCCCCGACTGTAGTCTACGTTACCATGAAGATTTAGCTCAACATTGCCTTTTGAAAGACAGCCAATAATAATTCTCTTATTACAATCATGTCTCGATTCGATATTGTTGGAGTTATATAATAGTTAAAGCGTGCTGATCCTGTAATCTTGAGGCTGGACATCGCTTCGTCCCAATTCCTGCCCTTGTCTATCCATCATGGCGACTCCAACCACAAAAGACGACAACAAGATTATTGATGAGAATGCGCTTGCCCAGACTACCAGCTACAACGATGGCGAAGTACTCACAGAAGAGATCGACGAGGCTTATCTCCGCGCCTCCAAGACCACAAAGTTCTATAGAGGTGTTCTGTTCCAGATGATCATGTTCGGAACGTGAGTTCGCATTCCTTCTCAGGAAATTCAAATCACGAGACTAAGACATGCTACTACAGACTGTCGTTTGTTGGCCCAGCTATGAACGATGCTATCTCCAACCTCGGCGGCGGAGGTCTTTCGACGCCATACCTGGGAAACCTCGCTACATCCCTGAACTACATATCTGGTTGTTTGATCACTCTCTTTGGAGGGCCCTTGATCAACAAGATCGGTATCAAGTGGTCTTGCGTGATATCCGGTGTAGCGATGCCCCTTTTGGGCTCAGGCTGGTACGTTAGCGCAAAGTATGGTGTCGACTGGTACCTGCTTCTGGCAAAGGTAAGCGCAATCACTCGGGACAAGTACCATGCCTGACACGTTCTCTAGGTGATCACTGGATTCAGCCTGGGTTTCCTCTATGTCGCCGAAAGTACAGCCATGCTTTCATACCCGAAAGCGAACGATCGAGGTTTCTATCTAGGTGTGTAAAGCTCTGGTAATCCCCATACAACTCTTTACTGATACGTTCCAACAAGGTATCTGGTCTGCAATGCGAAACTCAGGCAGTGTAATGGGCGGCGCTATCAACTTCTCCAACAATCACGGTAAAGCCAATGCAGGTGGCATCGCATTGTCGACTTACCTCATCTTCGTTGCCTTCGGTATGTCTAGCTATTACTGTCGTTGGTGGTACGCTCTAACAGCGCCAACATAGAATGCACAAGTCCATTCTGGGCTCTCTTACTTACAACAACGAGACGAGTCCGCCGTCCGGATGGCACCAAAATCCCTATGAGTGAAAAGGCAAGCTGGAAACATGAGTTCAATGCTTTGTGGAAGCACATGCAGCGACCAAAGGTGACTTTCTCCATCCCGAGCGGCTGCCATCGCATCTAACACCTGGTGAAGACTTGGCTCATGTTTGTTCCCGCCTTTTACTCTTTTTTCTACGGAGGGAGTATGGGTACATATTTGAACCTGCATTTCTCCGTACGAGCTCGTGCATTGTCTTCGATGATCATGCGTATGTATACTCCCTCCCACCTTTGACGACTACAGATACTAACACGCGGTGACTGCCCAGCTTGCCTTACCATCGTCATGGTACTTGCATACGGAAAGCTTCTCGACACTGCTCACTGGTCACAGAAGAAGCGAGCCTGGATTGCTTTCGCTTTTTGGGCCATTCCTCAAGCTGCGTGCTTCATCTGGATTGGCATTGAGTACAGCAAGTTTGGAGGCGGGGCTACTGACGCATTGGACTATAAGCTGTATGTCTTTTCGAGGCCCACGTACTCACAACAATACTAACTTTTCTTTCTCCAGACATACCAAGAGATGGGTCGAAGCTTACTTGCCGTACCTCATCATGTTCTCGACCGGCTACTGGTGCCAGCTGTCCATCTACTGGATTCTCGGTACTTTCTCTACTGACGTTGGCTCCTCTTCCCGTACTGGCGGTCTGTTCCGAGCCTTTGAAACTGCCGGACAGGCTGTCTCGTACGCTATCAACTCCAAGACTGGATCGGACGCTAGAATTCCATTCTATGTCAACGCGGGTCTCCTGGTGCTTACTATTCCAAGCATGGTGTTTCTGATTCGGCTGGTTCCCGAGGCGCCTGCCAGTACCGATATTGATGTTGAGCCTATCACTCACGGGGTACAGGACTCGGATAACAAATAAGGCATTTGGGATACGGGATAGTGAGATAAGCTTCAAAATTCCTCCCCAGTAATATGTTCATAGGTTGTCTCGAATTGTTCTTAGGTTCGCGGTTCTCACCACGGTTTTCTATCAAGAGAATCATTGACTTCTTCGTCATCATCTGTGGAAAGCTTTTGTGTTACTTGAAGTTTAACCTCAACTTGCAGCGTCGTCATGAAGTCAAATTTACAGCTTTCCACTTGATTTCAGCTTCACGTCATAGTGCCAAAGTAGATAGATGCCGTATATCAATCTTTGAGCCATTGTCTATACTAGGGACTTAACTAATCTGGTATAGCTCTGTGGTCGTTAGAAATTCCTTCTAGCCGCCATTAAAGAAAACTCAAATGCAATGCAAAGGAAACTTTATCCAACTTCGCTTACTTCATTGCCGCTCCAATCGCCTTGTCGGTTCAATAGGCAATTTTAAGGCAATTAGGGTAGTATTGTTATCAACAGATTCAACCAGCAGCTGCAAAGGAATGAGGGGAAGATGTCTAACACTGGGTAAAGCATCGCATGCTGTTACGTTACGCCCTAAAACCGGGTTTAACTCGCGATGTGGAGTTTTAGTTAAGCTTATCTACTCACCTCCCTAAAGCAGTAATACTTCTCGCCCATCAACGCCATCGCTTATTTTCTCTCCGCAGGAAAGGTCGATGCCAAGGACAACCCCTCAATTCGTCAGTGAATTCATCTCATTAACTTGGTTAGTTCGCGGAGTTGGTCGCTCAAAGGTTAATGGTTGATGTCACGATGCTGCTGGATAGCATGAAGATCCTTGATATGCAGCATACGGGCTCAGAATAAGGTCCGGCTTGGTTCGGGGATTGTTGGAGGAAGGTTGACGCGATGGATAGACGATTAATGTTAGGTTGTATTTAAACTGCCAATGGCCCATCTCCCCGATGGCTTGGGTTTCTTTCGGTTTCTTTAAGCTCTAGCAGTGACATAATGGCTCGTAGTGTGAACAATATGGTCCAGCGTCTTTATGCCTTCGCGGCACTTATATCCACTGCCACGGCCCAATCCGGTGGTATCCAGACCGGTCTTCAGTATGGAGAGAACTGGGCACCTACCATCAAGGACTCAGACCTTGTTGCGGCCAACTTTCCTGACGTCAACATCACTCTGCGATCTCCGGCGTTTCTGAACCCTGAGACTGTGCCTGCTCGGTTCGCCAACGGTACCGAGGGGCCTACGGATGATATTGAGCTAGGTACGAAAGGCTCTTCTGCCGTCTTCTTGCTCTTCTTACTAATAGCATTGGTTAGATTACTTCATTCGCAATCTCGCGCGAAAGCATGACTGGATGACCTACGAGTCCGCAGCCTTCCAATCCGAGGAAGGCCGCTCAATTCCATACGTCTTTCTGTCAGAGCCCAGTACCAACTCGAGCAGTAACAAGCTCAGAGTCTACCTCCAGGCCGCCATTCACGGAAATGAGCCAGCTGCTGACCAATCCGTTCTTGCGTTCTTGGGCAAGATGGATGCTGAACCAGAATGGGCTGCCTCTATTCTTGAGAAGATGGACATCAAGATCCTTCCTCGGTACAACGTGGACGGCGTTGCTTACTTCCAGAGACAACTCTCTTCCAATCTGGACCCGAACCGTGAGCACCTCAAGCTCATGCGGGGTCAGTCAAGGGAGATCAAGAAGGTCATTTCCGAGTGGAACCCCCATATCGCTTTGGATATGCGTACGTCTTTGTCTTTCTTCCTTCTTTCCCAAGACAAGGTTGCTGATTTTTGAGTAGACGAGTTTACTGTTCCCACCGTTTATGGAGGAAACTACCAGCATGGATCAGACTCCCTCCTCTCCGGCGGCATCAACCCAAACATCCACCCTGACATTCGAGAGCAACTTCTGGACTTCTTCATCCCTGCTGTTGGTGAGAAACTCGAGTCCTATGGTCTCCGATGGGAACCTTACGTCACTGGCGCTTCCAATCGCACTGAAGGATCAAGAATTCAATTCACCGAGGCTGTCACTGAGGCACGCACTGGCCGCAATGCCGTTGGCTTGACTCAGACGATCTCCTTCCTGCTCGAGATGCGCGGTATCCGTATCGCTGACCAGCATTTCCAGCGCCGTGTTGCCACTGCTCTCATCAAGATCCAGACCATCCTTGAACTTGCAAGAGATAATGCCGATAAGGTCAAGTCTGTCGTTGAGGACGCTCGCGAGGAGTTCATCAACAGTGATGAAGACATCGTTATTACGGACTCTTACGTTTCCGAGAACAGGACTTTCACTATGATTGACCAACGAAATGGAAGCGTCGTCCAGGTCCCCATTGACTTCAAGCGCACAACACCCTCTGTCGCAAACCTCACGAGGGCCCGGCCCGAAGCTTACATCATCCCAAGAACATGGATCGATGTTGCTGAGAGACTTGAGATTCTCGGACTTAAAGTTAAGAAGTTGGACTATGAGTTCCGACAGACTCTCGAAACCATGGTCATTGAGTCCTCAACCGTTGAACCCAGTTTGTATGAAGGAACTTACCTGAACACTGTTACCACGAACACTACGACAAGAGAGGTTGTACTACCCGTGGGAAGTTACTATGTGAGCACCAGACAGCAGAATGCGGCGTTGGCCTTTATCGCGCTTGAGCCTGAGAATATTGATAGCTATGTCAAGTTCAACATTATTCCGGTCGAGACGGGTATGGAGTATCCCATCTTTAGAATCCCTCGGGAATAGGCAAGGTCTTGAAGTTCTACGAATAGAAAGACTAGGGTATCTAGACAATACAAAGAGCTATAAAGAGCTCTATCTCATGCAAAAGGTTCAGACGACATTTACATTCGTGGTCTAGGTGTTACTGCGGGCTCACATTGATTGGGTCTGAAAGTTCGTCAGCGGATACAACCCCACGCACTGCACTGTCATTCTATACTTGTTCTTTTGAGATTGGATACAGGTAAACGGCTAGCCCAACAAGTCAGATCAATTAGTTGCTTCCAAGCATTAATGTGACATATCGTCCGCCATTTTCTTCTATCCTAACCTCATCGGTAGAGTTTGTCTTCGCTTTGGCCTCTCCATCCAAAAAGCAACGGTCGTATTCGCCAAGGATACGAAAGCTGACCCCCAGTTCACCCAAACCCCAGCACAGAAATCCCATGATCTGATACTTACTGTTACAGTAATGATCCGCAATTAGCCGAGCAAAATCACATTTCATTAGCAACCCCGCAAGGCCCCCTTCTCACGAAAAAAATTGCGCGTTGGACAAATCGAGTTGTTTGCTAACGTAGACGACCAACCGCAGAAAACAATGGCCGAGACCACTGCAACTTCTCCTAAGCAATCGCCCAGGTCACCTGTGTCGCAAAAGTCGCACAGATCCGGGGCTGATCGCGAGGCTGCGGATGCTGCGGGCCTTCAAACTGCTGAGCACTGGGCCAACTTAGCACAGGTAAGCTGACATCTAGTCGGCTCTAAAAGCCGGATCGTGAGCTAATTCACACCCCAGGAACCCCACGATGATGACACTGATTCCACGCTTGAGAGCGATGTTGAATCTTCCACGGCTTCAATGTCTTCTAGTATCTTGAACTACAGGACTATTAAGGGAAGAACCTACCACTCAGAAAGGGGTAACGCAGAATACTGGTAAAGCTTGTCACTGACCCAGACGAGTGTATGCTTACTCACAATTTATTAGGGCATCAAACGATGCTCAGCAGAATGAGGCCATAGATATCATGTAAGGTCCTTCAACGCGATCCAATTGTCACTGGCTAACGTGTTTCCAGTCATCACTACCTCCTCCTGGCACTTGATGAGAAACTTCATTTAGCTCCAGTCAAGGACGATGTTAAGGTTTGACTCTCACCTTGCAAACAAAACTATGAAGCTGACTCTTGTGGAGTCCGTTCTTGATGTAGGCACCGGTACAGGTATCTGGGCGATGTATGTCAGCCTGTGGTAGCAATGAGCCATTCGAAGCTAACTCGTGTAGTGATTTTGCAGATGAACACCCCTATGCCGAAGTAACAGGAACCGATATTTCACCCATCCAGCCAAGTTGGGTACCACCAAACGTTAAGTTGTAAGTCGCTTTGGATCTGATATTCTTAAAATTATCGTGAGGTCAAGTTTAAGTATCACTAACAACTATTTAGTGAGATTGAGGACTGTACCCAACCATGGACATTCTCCCCTGATACCTTCGACTTCATTCATATGCGCTACCTATATGGTTCCATTGGTGACTGGGGTGCCTTGTTCCAAGAAGCATACCGCGCTTGCGCACCAGGTGGCTGGGTCGAAAGCTTCGAGGCCTCACCTCGCTTAGAAAGTGACGACGATAGTGTCCAAGAAGGTAGCGCCATCGACGAGTGGGGAAAGTTCTTTATCGAAGGTGGTAAAAAGCTTGGAAGGACTTTTACTATCATTGATGATGACCTTCAGAAGAAGGGCATGGAGGAAGCAGGGTTTGTCGACATAAAGACTTGGGATTTCAAGGTATGTGAACGCTATGACTTTGCATATACGATGAGAACTAACCTGGTCAACTCTCTAGGCCCCAGTCGGTGCCTGGCCCAAAGACCCAAAGATGCAGGAGATCGGCAGATTCGGACATGCAGCCATGGATCAAGACTTGGAAGGATTTGTTCTCTATATGGCAAGCTTTGTCTTGGGCTGGTCCCAGGAGGAAGTTCTGGTGTATTGCTCCCAGCTGCGACGCGAGTTGCGTAATAGGAGCCATCACCCATACTGCCGGATGCGTATTGTTTACGGACGAAAGCCGGAGTAAGAGATTTTGCGAGCCAGGACGGGCTTATCTACATAGCAGCTGATAGCGTTGAAAGCGAGACTATACTTGGTGTTCAACTCCTCGTTTATCTAAACGCGTGTAAGAGAAACGCGTCTACGCCCAGATACAAGTCCCCACTTTTGAGCGCGTCACAAACCTACCCTGTAATTGTTTGACACTGAAGTCGAATTGAGGTCGGCGAGGACTTCAAGGATCAAACGTGGTCTAAAAAGTCTCAAAAATCCCATAAACAGCTATAGGTGTAAGCGGGGTGATAGGTTGAGCACAGAAATACTAGGAATATTGAGAAGTCTGCATTTTGCTGACAGATGAGACTGACACTGCAAGATCTTCAGTCTGTATCTTAGCAATAAACATTACAGGCTGACGACGATTCCCGGTTTATGTCCTGACATACTTGCTTATTCAGCAAATTGTTGATCGTCCATTGGATGGTAAGAGACTGTGGAGATTTACAGCACTAGTGCTCAGATAGGTTAGTCATATTGTTGGATGGTTGTTGAAGCACAGAGTTAAAGCACAAGGACATACCAATGGTTAACATAAATCTTGACTCAGTGAATTCCAGAAGGGCTTAAGCTGTAAAGATTGACATTGCTATTGTAAATGCGAGGTTTTGCCCGTCTACTGCTGTGCTTCATTGGGGGAGAGTTTAGCATAGAACATAATTGTAGGTCACCGGATCACATTGGAAAACAATACGGCTTGTCGAGATACACAACATTACACACAGGCTTCCATCTTGATCCAGGTAGTCTCAATCACAGACTAACTCCATACGGAATCATTCATTCTGATCTAGTAATGGCTGTTACCACAAGGTCTTAGAAGACTCAACTTCACTGAGTCAAGGCCGGTAATTCGCTATAAAAACCTCGCTTTTGGAGCTTCCTCAAACTTTCAACATCAACGTATGAACATTCCATACCTAGTAAATAATTCTACTACTGAGACAACTCAACCATCAAAAAAAGTTCCTAAATTAAATCTTTACAATAGAGCCTTTTCAAAATGTTAACCCTCGGAGACTTTTTTATTCATTGGATCCCTAAGGCCGACGTGGTGGATGAGCAGAAGTTTAAGACCGCTGTTGAGTCACTTTATCCCAAAGATGAGAGTGGAAAACCCACTGTCGAGGTCGAAACCGATATTCTAGGGCAGACAGACAGCTTCAAGGTGGTTTGTCAGTCTCGAGAGCCTATGGACCTGATGGAAGAACTACAGAAGAGGGCTGATGAGAATGGTGTAAAGAGGAAGGAGATGGTGGAGGTTAAAAAGGAAGACGAATCCAAATAGATACCCATGGGGTAGGGGTTAACCAAAAGGAGAAGCGTACCTAGCTACCGAAGATCATTGGGGGAGGATTAAACAGCATGTGACCAGGTCACTAAAAGACCAGAATATCTTTTTCAACGGCTCTGAAACCACAGTGATGAACTAAATTACAAAGAGGTTCAATGCAAAGATTGTTCAAGGTTGATCATTCCAAGTCAACTCTCTCCATGACACTGGGAGAAATCTGCAGGCAGGAACTCACGAGCTTGGCGCGATAAATATATGTTATTGCAAGTCCTACTTTATGTGTTATAAACATCTGCGTTTGAATGCCAATAATCATGTGAACTCTAAAGCACAGCATCACGGATAACAGGAGAAATAAGTTTCCTGCGATCTGAATCACAGGCTGATGGTTTAGTCTGTACGCGTTGAGAGACCTGACTTTCAAAAAACTTAACTATCTTGCTAAGAGCTGTTGGCATACCTCCTATCTGTGATTCAAGGCTTACATTATACTATAAAAAAGCCTCCCTCGACCTCCATTCTGTTTTAGATCCCAGCTCAAGCACTGCACAATCTTTTAAAGCTATCAAGCTTCACAACGACAAACAAAACATTTATATACCACAATCCACTGAACAGACTATAAAAATGGAGCGACTTCTTCAAGACGGCCGTCCTTGCCATACTGTTAAGATCCGCAAGGATAAGGTGGAAGACGAGCATAAGCTCAAGGGTGCCTGCCAGGCCATGTTCCCTCCTGCAGATAACGGAAATATCAGTGTCGAATTCTGTTTCGACATTGCTGACGACCCCGACAACATCGAAATCTATTACCTGTCGTATACTATTGTGAGTTTGGAGGAAGAGCTGAAGAAGAAGGGAGATGACAGCGGTTTAAGGAAGGAAGAAAATACCGGGACCAATGTTGCTAAGATGCCCACGGTTCTGTGGGGTTGAGGATAGAGTAACGATATTAGGGGCCGGTATTAGTGATATGGGTTAGGTAGTGATTAGCCTGCGAACTGGCTCAATGAAGGCTGAGTTCTAAAACATCTGGATCACGTCAAGCTATGCATTCTTCCATATCGGGATGTCTTTGCCACGATCGTCTCTGCTTATAAAACGTACAGACTTATACTGTCACAAGCTATAAAGCTTGCTTACTTGATCTACGTCGCCTAACTTGTGCTTGATTAACTGCGAGGAGTAACTGGTATTCTATAGATGGTTATGCTACTTGAGAGATTAAGCAGTAGCATCGCGAGGCGAGATCTTGATCTGCATGTCCTCAAAGTAACTCACACCACCATTAACGACATACTTGCCCCTCTTCAACTCGTCAACCCACTCAACATTAAAGCTTCTCAAGAACTGTAGAGGACCCTTGTAAAGTTCCATTCTCGCAACATCCTGTCCGAGGCAAACTCGAGGTCCATATCCGAAGCCCATGTTATACTTGTTGTAGATCTTGGCCTTATCTTCGTCCAACCATCGCTCAGGCTTGAACTTCTCAGCGTCATCGCCGTAGATGTTGGGGTCACGGTGCACGAGCCAAGGGTTGCAGGTGATTTCAGTACCCTCAGGGACAAAGTGGCCACAGATTTCAAGACCGCCAGCAGGTGCGATGCGAGGGAAGATGTTGGGTGCAGAGGGGTTGAGACGCATACTTTCCTTGACGCAGGCGATGTAGTAGGGGCAGTGCTCGACAACTTCGTCGTATTGGGGCATTTCGGATAGTTTCCCAGCGGCAGTGGCCTCGTCAATCTCGGCGAGGAGCTTCTTGTAGACAGTCGGGTTGGTGAGAATGTGGATCATCATGGCTTGGAAGGCAGTGCCGGTAGTGTCAGCACCGGCGAGGAGGACAAGGAGAATTTCAGCCTTGATATAATTGATATCGAGGGGCTTATCATTCTCGTCGCGAGCCTCGATGAAACTGCGATGTGTTATTGGTTTGTCTTGTATGGGAGGATGGATGACTTACGTCTGAAGAAGATCAATGCGTCCGCCAGTAGAGCCATTCTCAATATCCTTAAAGCGCTGCGCAATCAGGCGATCACGGAAGCGCATCAGCGTTCCAATACCAGAGTCCTGCTCGGGACTAGCAACCATGTACTTGCCCAAGAAAGTACTCTTGACCCAATTGGTAAAAGGGTGCAGTCTAGCCATGATACCGAAAGGTGTAAGACCATCGTGGAAACCCTGGATGAGGCCCTCAACATCCTTGCCCTCCTTGACGAAGCCGAAGGGAGCACCGAAGCCAACTTCAGAGATGATGTCATAGGCCATGAAGACCGCCCAAGGCGCAAAGTCAAAGGGCTTGTTGGTGGCAGCGAAGTCGCGCTGGAGGCGGGCCATCCACGTGTTGATGTTTCCGTCGATCAAGGGTTCCATCTTCTTGATGTTGGTCAGACTGTATAGAGGGGCGGCAATCTTTCGGTACTTGGTGTGCATAACGGAATCTTGCATGTTGAAGAGCGATTCATCTTTGCCGAAGCTACCAGTGATGTAGTGCTTTGACTTGTTTGCGTGACGGTTGTAGATCTTGGGGAGTTGGGTAGCGTCGCTGACCAGCAGCATGGTAGGAGTGATTCGAATGACAGGTCCTACGAATGTCAGTATTGATTCAATTGGTTCGTATAATCGGATTGATCTTACCATGCTTCTGATGAAGCTCTTGGAAGGTTTCACACTCATCTGCTATCACGTTATGGTAAGTGATCCAAAGGCGTGTGACGCTTCCCCAGAAGTTACCAGGGAATTTGGCAAGGGGATGCAGGAAGCGGTACTTGACGACCTGCCAAACAACACAAAAGACAACATAAGCGACACCCAAAAGGGCGACGTTCGTGATGCTTAGAACAGCCATGATTGTGTAACCACCTGTCAAAAGCAATAAACGAAAGTTTAATCAAGCCAATGGTTGGGAGCTAGAAAATAAGCATGCGTTTTAACCAGGGGATGCGCCTGCGATATGTGAATGTACTACGGAGTACGTAGCAGTGATCCACGGCGAAAAGAACCACAGCGGCTCGTAGCTCCGGGGCATCCCTTCGCATATCCTAGTATCCATTTGGAATGGACCATGTAACCGTCTTGAGGGGGTTCGTGCCTCTTTGGCGATCCATTACCAAGGACGTTGAAAGGCCCGTGATTATTATGCTATGCATGCAGCCAAGTGGACTTGATGTCGAAACTGTTTCCCTTTGGCAGGTAGTTACAGAGTGTGCCAGGCCACCGAAAACATGAGAGACGAAATAATTCAGTCAGTTAATGCCATCTTAAGAGTGGAACTTGGACTCCATTATTCTGCCCGCCTAAGCCCAGGATGTTTGGCTTGTGTCCGTGTTAAATTGGCGTTATTCTCGGCTGTCAGGTAATGCTAGTCCCACCGTTCTGATTGACGTACCTGAAATACCTTTTACGAGCATGTCACCAACCAACAGCCTTGGCATTGCAACTGGTTAACGTGGACCTTTGCAAGGAACTTTACGCGGGTAGGAAAATTCTGATCCTGGTCCTACCCACCCATATACCAGGATCGTCATATTCAGCTCTGAGATTGTGTCTCTGGTAAGCACCTTGTTGTAATTACAACACCGCGCCGCAATCCTTCACATGTTAAGTTGTTGCAGAGACGCATCTGGCGAGAATCTGCGAATCTCGATAGAGGATTAATTTGGCGATCGACTCCTGTATAATACCCCTGTGTCATATCGTAGGCGAACTCTCCACAGTCATATGATCTGATGTCCATCATTGCCAAGAACAAAGAGGAGGACCTCGTTTGCGAGGCTACCCACAAAAGCAAAGAGACAACCAACAGCTTCGGAAACAAGACGAGGCGGGCCTCTGTCATTTGTGTAAAGATGACAGTCCGAGTCATGAGAAACAAAGAGGCAAAAAATAAGCAACGAGGCTCAGCGGCTGAGGCGGGAGGCGCACAACCAATACATCCACATGCCGGTCATGAAGAAATCAAGGTAACGGCCCGTGAGCCTAGCTTGAGACAAGCACACAGTAGACTCAACGGTGAAGAACACAACGGCAGCTAGGGGAACTTGGAAAAGAAGGCCTAAAGCTGAGAAAACAAGACTAAGACCAAGCGAAAGGACCGAGACTAGGTCGGCTAGACCGTAAAAGTGACTGATCAACACGAAACCCCCCACTCCGGGGCACTTTATCCGAATTTCCCGGTCTTGTCGAACAATCCCAGAAGCCAATCATTAACTAAATGTCGACATTGATCCACTGTAACCCAAATGTAACCCTATGTTGGTTGTCCTCATACTTTCACCAGCGAATGAAACATTCCCAAAACTGTGCATTTCTCCTGAAGATTGCTTTGTTCTCAAGACCAAGTCAAAGAGCCTCTTGTCCCGTGGAACCCCCATGTCAACAATCCTTGTGTCTTTTCCAGGCGAAGTCTAAAAGGTTCCAGCCGGGAAGATCATTGCGTGAAAGAATGGCGCGAAAGGGGGCGAGACGAACAAGCCATAGAGATGCCTCCCGACTGACGTCTGTGCATCAACTACACGTTACAGAAGGGAAAGAGATTGGCATAGTACCAGTGAACTAATCATTCCGCAGGATTTGGTGTAATGAAACTGACATCTGCCTGTCTCAGTTGGACTTGCAATGGGGGAGGGTCTTCCATTTAACTCGGAGCGCATTCTCCCCATTGCGCTACAAACTCGAACCACATACTTATCCATTCTTTTTTCTCGTTTGCGTTTGCATTTGCATTTTCTGTTTCGTTTTGCGTTGAGTTATATGCAATCATGGAGTCGCAAGGTCCCACGGTGAACTCCGTCGCCATTGTCTTTGCCGTTATTAGCTTCATTGCTGTCGTGCTTCGCTTATGGGCGCGGATCAGTATTGTGCGGTCAGTGGGTGCTGACGACTGTAAGTGCAAACAAACGAGGCCCATAACTCCACTGCTCGCCCTCTTTGCTTCTGACACTTGTGACAGATCTCATTTGCGTGGGTGCTCTACTCTCGTGGTCCTTCATCGGCTGCACGATAGCCTCAGTTCAACATGGCCTTGGAAGCCATTACGAGGATGTCATCAAGCGAGGTACAGATAACTTCATCGCCTATCTCCAGATCGTCTGGCTGTCCTCCATCTTTTACAATGCTTGTCTCGGCTTCATCAAGATCTCGGTTCTCGCCCTGTACACTCGCCTCGGCGACAAGGTGCTCCGCAAGACAGCCTTCTTCATGATGGGAGTTGTAGGATGCCAGGCGGGAGCTAACGTCCTTGCTTGCATCTTCCAATGCTCGCCTATTCCTGCCGCATACGATATCACGATACCAGTGGAGGCTAAAAAGTGCGTCGACATCAATGCTTTCTACCTTGCCAATGCGGCTGTCAACATCTTCACGGACATCCTCACCTACACATTGCCAATTCCTCTTGTGGCACGGCTCCGTGTTCCGCGACGACAAAAGATCAGCTTGGCTATTATCCTCGGTCTTGGGCTCTTGTAAGTCTCCCTTTCATCTCGCCTACGAGCACTGTTCTCTTGACGGCCCAATACTAATACCTTCTAGCGCGTGTATCTCTTCCATCATCCGAATCACCTACATTCCACCCATGCTCCGATCCACCGACCAAACCTGGGTTATCTCCAACGCCATGTACTGGTCCGTCATCGAAACGAACATCGGAATTCTCGCTGCCTCGATCCCCTCTTACAAAGCTATTGCCAAGAAATACGCACCTCGTCTGCTCGGAAGTACTGGTATTTCCAGCAACAAACTGTCAGGCTTCAAGCAGATGCCTGTCGAGCTGCGAAACAACAGCATGCCTAGCAATGGCGCACCCAAGAGCACTTTCGAGACGAACATCAAGAATGGGCTTGACGATAACAGCAGCGAGGAGGTGCTCGTTATGCCTAACGGCCAGATTGGTGTCAAGACAGATATTGTCTTCCGATACGAGAGCAACCTAGAGAATGGAGGGCATAGCCGCCAAATTTGAAATGGTGGATGGCCGAAGATATATACCAAATAACGTCTAATAGATCACATGTTCTCTGCCTGGAGTAACCGAAACTCGTTGCGACTTAGAACTGCAAGCTTATAGTAATACAATCCATGACAGAAGTCGTATTCCTTCCCAGACACAAATACCATCTAATCAAATGATTCTATTCAGTTCTATTCATCAGATGACATTCCTGATATAGACTACGGACCTATGTGAACTCCATAAACAAGCTCCCGCTGATAAAAGTATACAATTTCATCGTCATACATTAACTCTTTCGCTGACTAGCAGGTGGACAACAGACATACTATCCTCTAGAGCTCAGGTTGGCTCTTGTTACAAGATACCCTAGGTGTTAGCCTAAACTAGCTTCAAATAGAATAAATTCTTTCATTTGTTATGGTCTTGGCGATAGTTCTTCTGATACACTAACGACCAGTTGCTTGACAGATATTTGTTTCAGTTGTGTTGTCAAAAGTGTTGTTTTATTTAGCGCATCGTGGGCATCTTATTCTCCGATATGCCACCAGCAAACCCTATATAGATGTCATGATATGACTCGCCCAAGCACTATTCGCTGTGTAATACCACTGCCTCCCTCCTTCATTAACCCTTGTATCCTGGATCCAAACTGACTTGTCATCCTTGCTGATCTTGACAGGAGGGTTCATTTTCTTTTGCGGTTTGAAGCTGTTTCCAATAGCAAATTTGTAGATTGCAACAGTCATTTTTGTTAGGTTGTAGGCTTTTTCCCAGGTCAAGTCCTCAATGCCTGAAATCTGTAAAAGACCTCCCATGAACTTCTCGAGGAACATGGGTATGGGGTCTTCACCGCGTTCCCGCCTTCGCCAACTTGGGATATTTGCGAAGATGAGAGTTTGGAGATTTTTGGCATAAGAAACTGATCGTGCCAAAGCATCCTATTTATGTTAGAAATTGGCTGTTTCCATCTGTCATGTGGCTGGAAGGTGATCGCTTACCAAGTCACTATCGTCGGGTGCAATCTCGAGAATTCGTAGCCTAGGCAGATTCTTTGTAAAGACCTCGATAGCCTGGGCCGAAACGTAATAAGGAGCATGGCCTTGATACTTGAATTGTAGTGATTCAAGATGCTTGTGAATGATGACCACCTGTTGAAGTCTTCTAGACAAGCCCGGGTTGACGAAATCGCTGTTGTAGCAGACATTGTGGTCGAGGAGGTTGAGAGATGTCAGAGTATCAAAGGATGCAAGAAATCGGTATATGCTCTCCAGATGGTCTTCTGAAGCTACTGGATTTGGCTGGTCTGCATCCATGTCGACTGATAGTTTTCTCAACTGGATGGATCCTTTGTCTGCCTTGCCGAACAAATCCTCGAGATGCTTGAACAAAATGACATTCCCTTTCCCCAGTCGGGTAAACTTGAGCTCTCTGAGCTGCAAAAAGTCTATACACTTGTTAAGATCAGTCCACAGAAGCGCGCGTTCGCCTTCCCAACAGTGACCAGTCAAGGTCAGTGACTTGAGCGCAGTGAAATAATGCGGCTGCTCGAGGGCATCAGGATCGTGTTCCTCGACTCGATCCTCGAAATCCTCCAGGAAATTAGAGCTATACCGCAATGCACGAACGTCGAGGGTCATGAGAGTTGACAGTGACCTTGCAAGGATAGTTTGAAGGACTTTCTGTCGACCAGTGACAAGACCGCTGAACATTCCGGCATGAAAGGCGAGATGCTTGAGACCGCTCAGTTGAGAGAGAGGGAAGGCATTGTTGTCTGTGATGCAACCCGTGCATGAATCAGTTACTCGCAACGCCTTGAGGTGTTTCAGTGCGGCAATACTGTGAGCCATTGATCTGTGGCGCATCCGTCAGTGACTGCGGTTCGAAGCATGTCCACAATAACTCACTCATTAAGCTCCGTGGTGTCCAAGACCTCCAAGTTAGTCAAGTTCTTCAAGACTTCCTCCAAGTATCTGACAACGATCGGCCGATGCTTCTTCCCCGGGTCAATGCCACCAATGGTCATTTGGCGGACATTAAGGGCGCACTTGGGTACAGCGTTTGGATCAAGAAGATTGGAAAACCTTTCTTGTTGACCCTTGTATCTTCCCTCGCGCTTGATTTGCTTCTTCTGGGCGATGCTAAGATGGGGCTCCAAGCGACGAATGATTTTGGGTATGTGGGCGAAGAAGTTTACTCTGACCGCGATGTGGTTGTGAACTACTGACATTGCGAGGTTGTAGTAGCGTTGCGAGGTACATGCCAGATTGATCATTGCTCGTGAATCGTCAATATGATGCAAGATGTTGAGCTGGATCTCAGCCGGCAAGACTGAGAGAGCATCTTCTGAAGTTGACGGAGCTTGCTGACGCCTGAGATGAATGTTAGGCACTCTGGCCTTGGACCTATCCTTCTTCCTCCTCTTTGCGCTCTCTGTCGTTTCTGTTTCAGCAGAGGTCTTTCGTTTCCTGAGAACTCGCCCCTCCACGGCCTCAGATTCAGGTGCCGAGGTGGTATTGGCGATTCTTCTACTTCTCCTCGGAGCCATGTCGTCCTCTTGAAGATGGCCTTAGGGCGTTGGAGAAGTGGCAGACGAAAGCATAAGAGATGAAATAATTTAGTCCCTTTGTGCCGGTTTAGACGCAGCCTAAGCCTTGAGGGACAATGTTCTCGGACGGACGAGTATGTGAAGATGTGTAAAGATTGAAGAATCGAGGATATGGTTCGTGTTGAAGCTGGGAGATGAGAAGCTAGATGTTGTGGAGGAGATCTGATGACAAAGATCTCCTATGTGGATTGATTGGCGGCTTTCCGCGCTAAGGTCGCTGTAGCCTAAGGGAATCCACCCGACGCTACCAGATCAGGAAAGCGCCGAACTGTTGGTTGATGCATGTTTTGTATAAGTCGATAGCCATGGGTCCTGCCACATATTGTTTAAAACCCAAATTGAATCAACGATGGGAAACCCGCCGGTGCAGGGTTGACCATTGCTACATTGTAGGTGGGCATGAACCCCGAGTACAGTGGCTGAATCGGCGGGTACCAATACGTCGCTGGGGCATGATAGTTTAGGGGATGCATGCAGCTAAATGACATGGATCTGGCCGGCAGTGGATTGTTCGGTGACGGCTTCAAACAGGCACCCTTCTTGTACCCCCTCGG
This sequence comes from Fusarium sp. MBC 181, assembly GCA_030772735.1. Taxonomy (NCBI): domain Eukaryota; kingdom Fungi; phylum Ascomycota; class Sordariomycetes; order Hypocreales; family Nectriaceae; genus Fusarium; species Fusarium sp. MBC 181. The sequence goes on along the minus strand of JAPHDB010000175.1, from coordinate 84,704 downwards.
GCGGTACACTGCTTGACAGACCTTACGCTGGAGCCTGTCCGGGTGATAGACCACATCAAAAGCCGCGGGATTGGCCAAGTTGAGGATGATGCGGACAGGACCTGGACAGCCAGAAATATAGCGTTTGTTCAGGCAGAAGGGGTATTCTGTCAATGTGCCGTTGGACACCAATCCCAACCTCTCTTTGTTGTAAAATTGTCGGGGATACATGGTACCGGTATAGCTCGGTACCTGGCTCGCCTGTTCCCTGAGCTGAGAGGCGGGGATGTTGCGATACCATCTGTCGTTGTCCAGGTCGGGAAGTGAATAATAAGAGCACTCCGAAGAGGCATCGTCGTCGACCTGGATGGGAGAGAAGGGAGGTGATGCATTCATGGCTGCCATTTGGGCATTGTGCCCCTCGAGAGCAGCGAATGTCAAAGCCATTGTGAGTAATTCTGTATGTCGAAGAGTGTTACTCTTTTGAAAGGGACTCGGGGCAAGATTAAGGACGGATGATGCAAGAAGGAAGATGTCGAAGTGAAAGATGAAGAGAAGAAGAAGATGAGGAGAAGAAGAAGAAGATGAGGAGAAGTTCAAGATAAAGAGATTAGGCTGCTTGCAAGGATCGCTCGCTGGTGTTTGAAAAGTGCGTCAAGTAGGTTGTAAATGTGTATGTACGAGTTTGAAAGAATGAAGAAAGAAAATTGAGAAGCATGGGGGAGAACCAGCTTTTTATACAAGATAGAAATCAGTAAAACTCTATTGAAAAGCTTGATAAATTCCCATATATCCTAGACTCACACTTATAGTGACTCACAGTGCTTGATGCCATCGTTAAGTTTTGATATTATGCAAAGTTAGACACCGAGGTTGTCCAATTGGAGGCTGTACGTATACTGGATAATTCAGAAATATCTTGGGTGGCCTTACATTACACCCGGCCTCGCTGCAGGTTAACCTTTTCACTTGAGAAAATCTCTCATATCGTTTTTCTGTCCGGTTCGTGTGCGTCGACTATCACAACCTTTGTTTCTTGTTGTGAAACAGCTGGCTGAATACCTAGCTGCCGACCAACTTTTCCCCTTCCAACTTTAGCGAAAGAAGAACAAGATGGGTCCTTCGAAGTCCCTCACATTGACTACGAGAGGTTGACTCTTGCTGACTTAGTTGTTGAGGAAGTGTGAATGTTGTAGAAATGTGGCTGTGGTTGTAGGTGGTTAATGTGGTACAAGGAAGAGAAAAACGAAAACAGGATAGAGGCAAAGAAAGAAAAGCAATTTGTAGCCAGCTTGAACCTTGTGCAAGGTTAAGGCAAAAAAAGAAGAAAGAGAGAAAAGAAAAAGGGTTTATGCAGGTAAAGGAGTCATAATCCCTTTTGCAAAGTGTAAATATCTTCGAACCTTATCCGACGGTACGTCGACTATCTTTCAGGCGGAGGAACTAGGCAGGATGAAGAGAATTTCTCGGCAGTTAGATATTGCTGAGGGACTCGTCTTGATTATTCTCTTCTGATGAAACTGTCTTATCTTGAAGTTTGACACACGTTAAAACTCTAATCACAAAGGGGGACCGGCTGACCTTTGGACCTGAAGATGGCGATAAGGTGGTATTGGAATCAAAAGCGGTGGCTGTGATTATCGGACGCACAAGATGTTTGATAGGAAAGAGTCGTTTCACTATTATATTCCCTTTGAACTTGAGCAGCGGAATAAATCGGCTCTATTGCGTGCGGGGCGCTGAAACCCTAGTTTAGTAGAGATATATTGAGCTTTTATTGAGAGAACGTTTACAAAAGGTGAAAAGAAAAAGGAGGGTCAGAAAGGAGAAAAAGGAAAGTATGCTCCGACTGCTTTAGCAACTTGTCTAGGTACCTGGCTTGCGATGCAGCTTAAATCATCAGGCAGGAGACAAAGCAGGTCACGATATCAAGTCACAGATAGTCATACAAGTTACGTTTAGAAAGAATTCAGTTATTGGTTCAATTTTACTTCTTGCTTAGTATATTTTCGTATTCCCCACCAGAAGGTTCCGTAAAAGATCGCTTGCCCACAAAACACAAAGTTCAAACACGCTTAGGTCCCTCAGCATACTGTCTCCAGAAAGGGTCATTCATAAGACCTTCCATAGCGCTGTTCTCAGTGTTTACAAACACTTCAATACCGGGACCAGCCTCCGGTCGGTGGGGGAGAAGGACGTGCATGGCGTGTGTGATTCCAACCTTGGGGGGTCGAAGGGCTTGCATACGGTCACCCAAGACAGGACCCCACTTGATGTCGTAGAAGGGAAACTCTCTCCACGAGGAGAGGAGGGCGTGATTGCCGGGCATGTCGAGGAAAATGGTGGGGACAAGTCGGGCGACGTTGTTGAGCTGCTCGATGCGTGCTGTGATGCTGTCGAGATATGAGTCCTTGGACTTGTTGACAGTGGCCCGGACGACAAGCGCGACATCTGCCAGAGTGGCCTCTTCCTCATTGATTAGTGTTTGAATGTCCATAATAGTAGGCGCGAAACCGAGGATGTTGCCGATAGTGTACTTGTGGACGTCCTGGCCAGCGTAGCGACGACGAGCATCGAGAGCAAGGCCAAGCATGGAAGGTCCAGTAGGCTTATCGCTGCCCTGTTTGTGCTTGTGCTGGGCCATCATTGTACAGCGCCAGACAAGGGCTGTGAGGGCATCGTTGGTGGAAATGTAAGGGGAGTTGTCCTTGTTGGACTTGAAGAGTTTGGCGTTGGTGGGAGAAGCAAGCTCCTTCAATGCTTGGATCTTCTCGGGGGAGAAGTAGAAGACATTGCCATGGGCAACAGGTGAAGCAAGCTTCTCAGGAGGGCCGGTCGGCGTGAAAGGAACCTCAAGGTACTCAGGGTGGTCCTCAGCCTTACCGGGCTTGGCGCCGGACGACTTGGCGATCTTGGCTCGGTCCGCGACGGGGATCTCAGCTGGCTGGGGAATCGGAAGACCCTGAGCTTTTCTGACATCTTCGGCGAGAAGCTCGGTGAACTTGTACATGCAGGCACCGTCGATGAAAGCGTGGAGGAAGAGCATGTTGAGAAGAAGACCGCCCTTGATGAAGTTCACTTGCATCATGGTGGTGTTCAGTCTGTCAACACCAGCAGCAGGCCACTCACCACCGAGTCCTCGCTGGCAGACGACATCGGGGTCTAGAGCAGAAGCAGGGAAGCCTTGGCTCTTCAGCTCCTGGAAGGAAGGAAAATCTTCGTTACGAAGATCCTTGACCTTGAAGTCGTGCTCGATCTCATCGCCGTAGTGACGAAGCTGTAAAAGGCCATCCTCGAGGTATGTGGGAGTAGGAACAGCCTCGCAGCCAGCAATAGGAACACGCTCCTTGAATGCAGAGTAAGCCTTCTTGAAGATAGTTGTCAACTCTTCAGAGTCGTAGTTCTCGGGAAGCTCAAAGTGAAAAACAAGTCGGACCCAGCCCATCGGGCCAATCTTCTCTGTGGGAAGCAGGGGAGGAGCAAGGTCTAGGACCTCGTTGACCTGCTCAGTTACAGCAGTCTTGGTGGGGATGTCATGGGTTTGGCTAACGACCAGAACCTCAGTTGGGACAGCAGCCATGATGGTCTACTTGGTGGTGTGTTTACTGAATGGAGGAGAAGGGTGGTGTGTTTACTGAATGGAGGTGAAGGGTGGTTTGATTCGAGGGTGAGGTAGAAGTATGACGAAGAGGGGAAGGATGAATGTAACTGTAGTGGATATTGGAACTTTTTCTTCTCGTTTCGTATGCGGCGGACAGGCCTGACTTCTAATACTCGTAACGAGACAGCACATGTGGCAAGACGAGGATGCCTTCCGCCACTGTGTCCCGGTTCCACGACCCTTTTTGTCCTTCTCTCTTGCTTCGTATCCCCTTCCGCTGCTCAATTACTGCTTCAGGGTCCTCTGTTAAACTAAACGATGAACCAACAGACACTTGATTGTTGTACAGGGTTACACGTTGCTACACGAGTAACAATTGGGATCGGCATTGATTACTCGTTGGAGTATGGACGAATAGGCAAGCTTTTTTGTCAACCGTCATTGGCGCGTTTGGGGCTGATCCAATTCTTCATCAGGGGCAGGAGGAAAGCGATTGGAGTTTAGCGATCACAATGGGTACCGAGATAAAGGATTGAGATATCAGTCCACTCGAACTCAAGCTCTGAACCGAGGCCTTGATGGTACTAGCGTACTATCCGGAGCAAATGGGCACAGACGAGCTAGGACGATTTAATACATGACCCTTAGAATCGGAGTATTAGAACCTTGGACATTCCTGGTCGAAATTGTTGTTTTGATGGCTGATGAAGCACAGGCAAGACTGTGAGATTTGTACATGAATCAAGTGGATGTCTATATCCGTTGATTTCTTGAGTAAAACGAATAAAGAATCCTTTGAACCCAACAACTGGGTCCAATTTTTCAATCAGCTCATCGACCGATCGACGCGTCTTCGGCTCTGGGACTTCTCATCCGCGGCAATTCCCAGTGCTAGCCCATCACGGTGCTACAGCGCCAAATCGAGAAGCGAATGAAACTTTCCAGCATTAATTATCGTGGACCCAAACCCTTCCTCAACGCGACTACAACGCTACATAAACGTTTTCGACACATGGACCACGTCCTGAAACGTGCCTTTCCGGACAAAATCCTTGTAGCATCCGAGCTGGACGGGGCTTGCGCGGATAACAGGGGTTTTTATTCCCGAGTGGCATGTTCGGTTCTTGGCTGGTCTGAGTGCCAGAGCCGCAATCTGTTTTGGCAAGCCTTACTTGTGGAAGCTGTCAGATCTTAGTTCAACGTTGCAGGAATCTGCATATATACCACAACGGGACTAATATCGTTCTTCAATGCGATGAGGTCATTCTAGCTTACCAAGATCTGTTTGGTATTGAAAAAAAAACAAGATCCCAAAGACATGGCATCGGAGAACTGCGAGAAGAACAGCAAGGTCATCAGCCAACACCAGGTAGCAATCAGAGTGGACACTCCAAAGTGACCCATTCCCACTTTACACACCAACTTTTCTCAATTGTGGGCTGTTTGCTCCCCCGATCAAAGTCCCCTACATCCCCCAATGTGTCAATGTGTCAATTTACGCCGAAATGAAGTAAAATGCACCCAAAGGATTGCCGTCGCGTTCCAAGGCACGGTTGGGGCAAAGTAGGCAAAAGAAATGATTGCCACGAGGAAAAAGAAACGACATCCTAGTGTCTAAATCCTCCGTTTTGCAGGGCCGGTCATGAAGACTGTATCCCATGTTTCTGTTTTCCTTTTTTCATTTAACGGACCGGTAACCCCATGGGTAGACGGACTCTTGAAAGTTACTGTAATATTCTTCTCTGCATGCAGCTAGACTGCAACACTCAGCGATGGAATTGGATCCCAATATCGTAGCCCTCTTTGGCCCACCACCCGAGGATCTGGACCTCAACCACGATCAGGTCACACTCTACAATGCCGTTACTTGCGTCGTTCTTGGCGTTGCGTTCTTGATGGTGGCCTTGCGGTTTTATGTGAGGAACATGAAATCTGCCAAGTTGGAGATGGACGATTGGGCTGTCTTGGTGAGCTTGGTACGTTGGTCGCATTCATATCCATCGCAGTCGTGATTTACTAACGGTACCTTTAGTTCTGCTGTGCCTCGACTGTCGCCATGACAATTTTGGGTAAGTTTGCCGTCTTGAGATGCAGCTGAAGTGAAGCTAATCGCGTTCAGCTGGGGCACATGGGTCTGGAGCACATGTTTGGTCTATCAAGATCATGACTCTCGTCGAGGTCTTCAAGGTAAGGCTGGACATCTATGACTTACTTGACACCTGAGTCAACTAACAACCACCATAGATCGTCTATGCAGAGCCTTTTGTTTATGCCTTGGCTGTTACATCAGTAAAAGCGAGCATCCTCCTTCTCTACCGCCGTCTTTTCCCTCTTGGTATCGATAAGAGTCGCGCCTACACAATCATGTTCTACATCGCAACATTCTTGACAACAGTATACCCCTTCATTCTCTGGATCACAATGGCTTTTGCTTGTAAGCCCATCAGGTTCTTCTGGACGCAATATATCGGCGAGCAGGGCAAGTGTATCGAGGTGAAGCTCTTCTTTCTTGTCCTGGGAGTCATGAACATGATGAACGACATCATTATTCTGAGTGTCCCTATTCCTCGTATTTGGGCACTGCAGATGAACAACAAGACAAAGGTCTCGGTTATCTGCATCATGCTTCTCGGTAGCTTGTAAGTCCGCCTGAATCGAAGAATCAGTACCTAGCTAACTCCGTTAGTGTTTGTGTCGCTAGTATCGCTCGAATCTACTACCTCTGGGGTTTCTTCCAGAACGTCGATGCCACATGGTGGATGGGTCCTTCATTTGCCTGGTCAAGTCTCGAACCATCAGTCGCCGTCATCTCAGCGTGTTTACCCACACTAGCACCTCTCTTCCGACTCGGCCGTATGGGCTCAGCTTCTCGAGGTACGCCTTATGGGGGTTCCGGGGCAAATGAGCTGTCCAAGCCTGGATCCAAGCATTTCCAACTCTTTAGCGTCAACCGAGCCAAGGGGACTGGATTTCAAAGTGAGGATGATGAGGTCGAGCTGACATACGATGTGGGTCGAGGGGGCACCAACGAGCAAGCTGTTTGGCATGACAAGGGCTCAGCAGCTGAGCAAGGCATTGTTGTTCAGACACAGGTGTCCGTCACGCGTCATAATAGAAGATCACCAAGTGAAGTCAGTTAGACGGTTTCTGAACTATTAATATTCTATACAACTGTAAATAATTCTGAAGACCAATAAATCAATATGTTTACGGCGCGTTTCCCGGCTGGTAAATTTGACCACACGATGAAATGACAGTAGCCTTTCACCGTTAGCGACGCATGTTGTGTTCGGGAAAAATAAAAACTAACAAGCAACAGTTACACCTATCCAGATTCATCTCAATGTGGTTATTGATTGTGCTTACCCTATCGGCTCTTATCGCTTATCTCCTTATCGCCTTATCACCCACTCTGATAGTGCTGGGTCATCAGGCTTCATGCTGTTGTCTGCCCTGGAGGCTGCGGCAGTGTCGTATTTTGCTCACAAAGCTCTGGAAATTGGCAAGATCTCCTTTTTCTTATTCCGGCCTATGTTTAAGCCTTTCCGTTTGCTCTGAGGAATGAAGAGTTGAAACTCTGCACATAGTTGGATGACGTCATTGGCGTTTTCTGCTAACTGATCCCCTCTTCGCGGTCTCGCGTTCCAAGCGCATTCCTGTCTTGCAAAATCTGCCCATACTTTCCTCGCATCGACTCGCCATGTCAGATCACTACGATACGTTTCCAGTTCTCAGACTGCTGAGTGGCTGGGGAGTGGTCAGGTACGTTTGTAACCAGCTGTCTAGACACGAATACAATATTACTCACTCACTGATATCAATACAGTGGCCCTGGACTCTTGTATGTCTTTTCTTTGAAGGAAAAGTGACTGTTCAGCTGAGATAGATACGTAGTATGGTCCGGAGCTTAGTCTCCGGCGTCTCGACGGCAACAGTCGTCGGTGTAGCAAGCGGAATGGCAGGCAGCATGATCTATGGCACAGCCGGAATTCCCTTCATCCTCGGCTCTTCAATTGGCTTCGCAATCGGTAGCTACCGATGGTACAGAGTCGCTACCCACGAAGCTCTACTTCAACTAGAGCGCTATCCTGCTCTGTTGCGACTGCATATCTGCTCCAACTTTCCCTGGGTACCCGATTTACAGGACAAAGGTCATGATTGGTACACTGCCGATACGTTTCGCCGGTCCTGGGTGATGAGGAGTATGCTGGTTGTTGGTTGGCTTTCGGCTGAGCCGGCGCTGAGGGAAATTAGGGAACGTAGAGAGGCGAGGCTTGTGGAAGAGTACGTTGCTCGTGACGAGTCTGAGGATAAAGAAGAACGCTGATAACAGCCTGTGTCTCTAATTGATGCCATGACAATCAGAGTATGGTTGTCTATGGATAATTTCCAATGGTTATCCAGTGCAGCATTCAACACTTGCATACGGTATGAGATATCAGATATGAAAGATATATTGAAGCGAGAACCAATCCTCTTCATCGACAAACAGAACAGGGCCATGAATGGTTCCGTTGACCGCCATAGCCGGTCTCCAATAGTCATCCGTAGCAACAGTAACCCCAGTCAGCTCTAGGTAATACTTGCGGGTGACATAGATATAGACCAGTTCAGTTGAGTAATCCGTGCCCATGAAATATTTGCACCATGTCGGCAGGAGAGTCTCGCAAAACGCGCGACGGTCAATATTAGAAGAAGGGCTACGGGCATCTGCTTCCGGGAGACCGAGATAATCGATCAACAGAAGACGCCAAAAGTTCATATTTCAGGGCACAGAAATGACTGTTCCAGGGGATGCAAACACAAATGACAGGGAGTAAACAATTACTAGAATCTGAAATTTATTACGAATGAAGTCCTCTGCTGTTACTAAATAATTTCATCTCCAATGTAAGGTTTCTGCAAGCTGATCCCATGAGGAGGTAAATCTAATGGGTCTCATGAATACCCATTTCGCGAAACCGATGGATAATCTCGAGGCCACTCTATCGGAAGTTGCCCTGTCCGTTGCAGAGGGATAAGGGAGGGTTGCTTCCCGGCTTGGCACAAACCGAAATAGCTCCCTCAACCCAGCTGATGCCGTTGTAACTGCCCTCCTCGTGGCTATCGGCATACCAGGTACCAACCTCGGTAGCGGATCCGATACAGCCCTGGAACTGACGACCAGAACGACGAGTGGTGAGAGGCTTGGTGATCATGACGCCGCAGTTGCCATCCTTGATAGTGCCTTTGGTTACGACTGATGTCAGGGTGGTCCAGGTCTTGCTGTAGTCAATGCCGAGATTAGCACCTAGCTTGTCCTTGACAAATCCAAGGTCAGCTCCTGCGCTGCCGCCAACACTGTTAGCAACGTTGTAGCCAGACGAGACACTGATGTCCATGTCGCCGACGGCGCAGACGACGGGGGACATCTGAACGTCCCAATCGACAAAGGTTTCGGTCTTGTCGGTGGTGATGTAGAAGGTGCTATCGCAGCCGTCTCGCTTCCCCTCTTTATGGTCTGTGGAGTTACCCCATGGCTTTGTGTGGTTTGACCACCCTGGGCCGTAGGGAAGCCATCTCTTGTCAAGCTTGGGAGCACCAATCTTGATGCCCTTTGCTTTGAGCTTGGCAAGATACTCCTCTTCTTTCACGACATAGGCTCAGGCATTTCTTAGTATTATTCGGATGCGATAAACAAGAGTGAAGACTTACCAGTGTCTTTGACAGGGACGATGACATCACCGGGTTGGACTTGATACTTCTCAGTCCATTTTGTAGCTCCAGGGAATGGGTTCTCTTCCAAGGGGATTGCGACGGCGACGGAAGCGAGGAAGGCGGAAACTAGTACAGAGTAATGCATTTTGAAGATGTTTTCAAAGGTGGTGTGATGAAAGAAGATGTGTGAGTTGATGGGGATGTTGGAGTTATGTGAAGGTGATGATTGATAGAAAAGGCGGGATAGAAGTGGCTATTTATGCCCTTCCCATTAAAAAAGACGAGGCATGATAACTCTATGTCTACCGAAAATTGCCTATCTTCAAGTTCAAACTTGCCGAACTGTGAGGCTTCCAAGATCCAACTTCTTTCGTATTCAAACAACTCATGGTCCATCATCTGGATAGCATCGTAGCACGTTGTTGTCTATCATCATTTTAATAAAGTTTGACGGGTGGGTACCATGCACGGCACTTATCCTATGCAATATGTACCGGCGTGATGATGCTCTTTTGTGGAGTTTTGCGGTTGGGCCTAACGTCTGTGACGATCAAGATACTATTCGGGTTACCTTGTTGTGGGGATGGTCAATCAAACAGGATGATTATAGTTTTGACAATCCTCGTATACCGACCACATGGCAACACGGGGCGGGTCGTTCAGACCAAATTGCTCAACCTACATTTCTAAAGTGACTGAGTCGCTTTGTGTAATTGGCGGAATCTTTCTGCCGATATACCGACCGACCTTATCTGAACTTGTGATCATCGCTCATATCTGGAGTCATGACATGACAGGATGAAGTGTTACCGTCGGACCGACAGAGACTTTCACGGACCAAATACCGAGACGACAAGTATAAAGAGGTACAGGAGTCTATGTTGGAATCATCGTCACTCAAGTCCTTATCCTTGCATCAATAGTCCATCACTGGTACAACTCACTCATATCTCATTCATCATGCAGATCTCTTTCTTCACACTCGCTCTCATGGCTGCAGCCGGGTTTGTCTCAATACCAGTCATTATCACGTCAAGAAACTAACAAACCGTCTTTTCACAGCGCCCAGGCCGCACTCCACAAGTCCGCCGCTTGTGTCTCCAGCAGGGTGTCTTCCCCCGTTGGCGGCACTGCTTGGAGCGTGAGCTACAATTGGCAGACTAACTATGAAGTCCTTCCTGATGCTACAGAATGTGCCTGCAACTTCTACAAGGCGCGGGACAAGGGGAGCGAATGGTGGAACACATGCCCCGATTGTGCCTTTGTGAGTCAATAAACTTTGGCTGGATGAGCATTTGACTGACATTATTGTTAGGACGGTACTGTCTGCAACTCTCCCGAGGGCCATATCGGTGGCGATGAGGTACGTTTATGAAGCTTGTTGAGATAAAGGTCTAACCATGTTACAGATGGAATACTACTGCAAGGAGCTGTGTGGCGCTCAGGGATCAGAGGCCGACTAGTGGTTTGGAGTGAATGACAGGATGGAGAGACGCTGTTCATGGTATTTGTGTAAACATTTCCTGAGTGTCTCGTTTTGTTGGCAATACTCTGTGTCGTTTCTTTCAGACCTGTACATATCCTGTAACTTGTGGAGAGGCTTGGGACAATGAGATGTACATTAAGTTAACAAATTGATCGGCATACAATCTTTCCTTATATAATGAATGTTCCGTCGGTCTCGGGTAATGAAGAGTATGTTGTTGGTAGGATGGCTTTCGGCTGAGCCGTCGTTGAGGGAGATTAGCGACTTGTGGAGGAGTATATTGCTCGTGACGAGTCTGGGGATGGATAAGGAAGAACGTTGATGACAGCTTGTGTCTGCAGTTGATCATTCCCTTGTCGGGTTCATGCCTTGTAAGGTGAGAGATAGTGTATCTGCATACGCATATAGCTAAATCTGTCAAGCCAAATTACTGTTGTCATACAAGCGTGATGGTGGGACATTCATCTTTCGCCTGCTCCTCAGGTTTCCATCCCATCATTCCATCATTCAAAGTAAGAATCCCCTCCCTTGTAAATTCCTCGCATCCTTTGTCTTTTGCAACCAGCAGGGCCTCATAAAAGACTGTCTTCTATCCAGGCAATGTCCCACATAGTAAGACCAGAGCATAAAGCTCGACCCCTCCCAAACTTGGCAAGAACTTCTTTTCTTCCTCTCGGATATCCCCAAGAAGCTTATAAAAGTCACGTTCATATGATAAATCCGTATCCATGACTGGTATATGTAATATCGGCCGACCTTGGAAGCTGAGCCGCGGCTGTCCATGACCACAGTCATGGGTGGATACATCAACCTGTTGCATGGGCGCTCGAATAACAAGTTTGCCTTCTGTAATCTCACCATGAGGATTGGACCCATTGTGTTTAATGTTGATATTGAGAATATCGACCAGGATATCACAGCCATGTCGGATCCTAAGCGTTGGGGCCCCGTCAACTGATGCCCACGACCAGGACGGTGCTCTATACTCTTTGACCCGTCTGTAGTGCCTAGGGTTCCATGGCAGTTGATAGACAAGAGATGAGCGCCAATGGCCAGCGACATACTCGTCATCAAGGACTTTTGACCAGACACTAGCAAGACCAGACATAGCTGGGAGCCTATCAGAGGCCTTCGTCAGCTTTCGTAGGCGTATAAGCTGATTAGCGAGTACCACGACCTCAACAACATTTCACGTTCGTTTCTATACATGACCTTGTCTGTGTTTGCCCTTTCTCCTTTCATCTCACGGCTGATTTTTGTCTGAGTGACGGTACGGTATCGCTCTTCAGATATCTAACCATCCTCCGTGCGAAACCCCTCGGCGCATTGAAACGCCATTTGATGCCTTGGTATAAATCAGTGAGCGATGTGACAGCACACGTTCCTGAAAAGCCCAGCCCCGTTGGGAAACTGGCTCGTCAGGCAGAGGATTGTACAGAGTCGATTCGCATTCTTCCAATGGAGCCGAGTGTGCAAGAACGTGTCCTTCTATACCACTAGAAGTGTACTCAAATTTGAGGTATTCTCTGGAGGGCAACTCGCTGAAAAGGCCAACGCCGCTATCGTCAGCTTTTGATGCTATGATTGTGAGGTAGGCATTGGCGTATACAGAGAGCATACGGGCTGCTTCCCGCTCCCAGTCCTCGTAGTCGTCTTGACAGATGCACATGCTATCTATCAATAGATATCGGACATCGAGGTATCTTGTCAACATTATGGCATCCTGATTTGTTTTGGGCAAGTTGGCTATGGCAATTCTGAACTTTCTGTCCTCAGGCGTAGCTTTGGTAGTGATGAACTGCGGAGACTTCCCCCAACAATAGCTATATGGAAGGTTAGTAAAGTCATAATTTCGGAGATCCTAACTTGGCTCACTTGTACCTCAATGCTATGTATTTGGCAAGTTCAACGCCACTTGTCTTCCTAAGCCTTACTTCAACACTGGCATTATCTTTGCCAAAATCAATGACTCTGGTTGGTAAGCAGGAGTCTCCTGGATAGCACTGGTGCTCGATACATTGATTAAGCCACCTGCTCACTCGTAACATCGCGGTTGCCGAGCCACAATGGAGTTCAACTGGTCTGCCAGGGATGAGATTTACAAGAGGGTCATCTAGAAACAGTCAGTCATTCTCATCTTGTGAAAAGCTCAGGTAGGGAGCCTAGAGACTCACCATCTCTGACGCACAACGAAATGGCTGCTACCAAAATTGCTGCATTGCCGAATCGGGAATCTGTCGGACTGAATACCCAAAAGCCATATCCATTGGGACGCTTGGTAAGCCAGAATTTCCACAGTGGCCAGCCTAACTTGAGTTTGTTTGGCGCTTCATAGCTAGACTTGAGGTCTTCCAATCTTGCTTTACAGAGCTTCGTTCTACAGAGCTCTACCTGCTTAGAGATCAGATAACAAAGCCCACAGTGCAGCTCGGCTCTAGACGATCTAAACGCTTCGACAATCTGATGATGTGGATAACCTTGCTGATCGCTTGGCTAGAAGATGGATTCGTCGATGTACTGGTGTTCCCTGTCCCATGTTTGCACATCGATCGGTAAGGGTGGAAGAGTCTCCCAGGGAATATTGCTGCAAAGACCGCGTAGACCCATGCTTCAAAGTTTGTTGCGACAAATTAAATGCAAGTTGATCTTGCTGCCATCAAAGCCATACACGTTGATAAGATAAAATGCCGCAAGCCTAAGGCAGCTTCGCCTGGCGCCAGACAACTCTGGGCTCAACTGTAACAAGCCGAGCTTATGCACAAATTCACCGGCTATTTGTGCCAGCACATTGTATTTCACCTATCACAAAATGGAGTTTACAGCCGTCGGAACATTCTGAATAAAGTCATAGAAAGATTTATTCGGGTCAGCCTTATGGCAAAGGTCTAGGCTTAACGCTTTCCAAAGTCGGCGTAACCTCCGCAAACAGACCAGTATCCTCATCAATTGGCAAGACATCAATAGTAGTCTCGCGTCTAAAACCACCACCGTCTGGAATGCGGAATCTATGGTACGCAATGTACCATTCATCTGTACCCGGAATGTTCAAGACAGAGTTATGTCCCGTGCCCAGAATACCCTTCGATTCATCTTTCTTAAGAATGACGCCGCGATAAGTCCAAGGTCCGATAGGGTTGTCAGCTGTCGCGTAGCCAACACGGTAGTTCTCAGAGCCTGTGTCGTCGATGGAGTAGGTCATGTGGTATGTTCCATCACGGTAATTCACAAAAAGACCTTCGCGGAAGTCCTCGAGACCGGAGATGCGACTCCATGTTCCGGACTTGAGAGAGACCATATCGTCGTTGAGCTCTGCGACGATAGGCACGCCGTTGCCCCAGTACAAGTACCACTTTCCACTTTCAGGGTCTTGGAAGGCTGCTGGGTCGATGGCCTGGTTGCTGACAATGGGCTCATCCGAAGTTCCCTTGATCATAGGCTTTGACTGAGCCCTCCAGGGTCCCTCTGGATGATCAGCGACAGCAACGCCGATGCTCTTATGGCCTTCCTTGACAGACGGATTGTTGCCACTGTGGTAAAAGTAAAATTTGCCATCGTGCTCAGCAAAGCCTGGCGCCCAAGCGTTGCCGGTTGCCCATGGAACATTTCCATTCTCGCCGTCGAGGACAAGGAATGGCTTTTCGCTCTTTGTCCAGGACACCAAGTCTGGAGACTTCCACCAGTAGAACTCATTGCCACCCCAGCCTTCGAAACCGTCAGTGGTTACAAAGAGATAATATGTGTTGTTGACAACAGCAATGTTAGGATCAGCCCAGAGTCCAGCTAAGACAGGGCTATCGCGCTTTGACAAGGCTCGTGCTGAAGCTGAACTGAGAGTAAGAAGAGCCACGAGGGCATGACTTGGGAGGGAGAGTAGACGCATGATGAAAGGCTTATTTGCGAGTTCACGACCTCATCGTAACTCTACTTCAGCAGGTGGCACTTAGTTATATATTTATTTTCTGCATTTCCTTGTATATGACGAAGACCCAGGGTTACTCTTTCTTGGAAGATCGTCACTTCCTTCCCGTTCCACGGACCGTTTCGGACCGAAGCCAAGTTCAATTGGCTTTTTTCTTCCTTGCATTCTATTCGCGCGCAACGCAGGTTTTGTTTCCCCCACATTCAAATCTGGGGTGATCGGCGTTGCGGGGTGCAGGCCAACCTTTAAGCGCTCGAGTCGTTGCAGATGTAAATGACTTGGTATTAATCTCCGATACGACCTTGTGGACTTCCGCGTGACGTCCAATTCCAAGGTTAGATCCTGGAGTGGAACGATGCCTCGGCATTGGGTGCACCGGAGGACAAATCTGGGGTAGTGGGTGTTAGGTCTGGGGAACGGCTGTGAGCTTATTGTCTGTACCTGACATCAGTAGATCGTGCGGCAAGATGCGGATCTGCATGGTGATGAGTTTGAACACGGAAAGGTTGTAGGACAGGCGGCAATAATTGCGCATGTTATTCATGTCGAAATATGTAGGTTAAAATTGAAGTATTTACAGGTTCCAATCCATATACGGGAACGAGCATCCAGCTCACAACTCAAAAGCAGTCCAGCCACATCAAAAAGCTCAAGAACGGCACTTGCGCCGTCTAGTAAGCAACAGGCCAGCCATTGTCGTATCGAAGAAGGTTGATACCGAGGAGAGCAGTTCCAGCGTTATCGTAGTAGTGGTAAACAAGCACGTCGGCATCGTTGTCGGTGAAGACAGCATTGTGGCCAGGACCGTGGATGTTGCCGTGGCTAGCCATGATCTCAGTACCGCCACCCTGCATCATCTGCTTGCCAGCCTTGTCGACGTAAGGACCGGTGATGCTGTTGGAGCGACCGACCATGACACGGTAGGTGCTAGCAGCACCCTGGCAGCACTTGTCGAAAGAGACCCAGAGGTAGTAGAAGTTGCCCTTCTTGGTGATGAATGGAGCCTCGACAGCACCTTGGACAGAGGCGTCACGCTTGGCGAGGTTGTACATCTGGTTGCCGGTACGCTTACCAGTCTTGGGGTCGAGCTGGATCAGCTTGATGCCTGACCAGAAAGATCCGAAAGAGAGCCACCACTTGCCGTCGCTGTCGACGAGGAGGTTACCATCGATGGCGTTGTAGTCGTTGTTGTTGTTGGACTCAACGACAACACCCTGGTTGGTCCAAGAGCCAGAAGCACCAGTCTTGCTAGTGGCAAGGAAGATGGCAGAGGTGCGCTGGCCAAAAGATGAGGCAGAGTAGTACATGTAGTACTGGCCGTTGTGGTAAGAGATATCGGGGGCCCAGAGGTTCTTCTCGCCCTTGGTGTACTGAGTCGTCCATGGCGCTCCGTTGGGGAAAGCAGCGCCAGCTTCCCTCCAGGCGGTGCGGTCGGAGGAAGTCTTAAGCGTGACATAGTCGCCTGTGTGAGCCATCAAGTATCCTCCCTGAGGCGTCTTGACAACAGTGGGATCGTGGACGCGGGTAGCGCCGTTGACAGGACCGGGGTTGGGGTAGGCAGCGCTGACGGCCGAAGCCATAGCCAGCATACCGCTGACGACGAATTTCCACATGATGTCGAATGAAACAGATCTGCTTGAGAATGAGAGTGAGAGTTGCTGATCAACAGATCTTCAATTGAAACAAATAGCAGCGATGTGACATTATCTTTATACTGTTGGTTTCTTTGGTCGTCGGCATTTGCCCCGAGTCCTTAATCTACGAGCCTAGTTTCATCAAGTGCTGAAACGGGACTTCATCTTGGCAATCCTTACCGCTATTAATTCTACATGCGACAGGGTCCTGCTTTATCGAGCTAAGTTGTCCCCGTAAGCGCACCACGGAAGAATTGCGATTGAGCGGAGTTTACGGGTCCGTGCCGAATTGGGCAATCCTTGTCCGTTAGTCAATCAACGGCTCCGAACTATAGGGACGGCACGGCAATAGGAGATTTGATACGAGATGATGATCAGGAGTAATCGTGCACATGATGTATCAAGAGCTTTGTAAATGGTTGTATAAGATCCGTGGCTTTCATGGTCTTGTTTTGCGGCTGTATGTTTTGCTGGAAATGGCAGGTCTGTTCTATACGCGTATATCCGTAGATGATTGACCACCAACAAAGATGGAGACGAGATGAAACTCGGGCAGGGAACATGTCACCAGGATCTCTCAAGACTCACTCTTTTGAGTATCGTGTCCGCCTCCTTACAATTTATCTGCCACGGAAATATCGGTAGATCGAACCAATACGAGTATTTGTTTGACTTATCGAATGTTCCGAATTGCTTCTTTCAAAGATTCATCACATCTCACTATTCTGTGTTTCAACGCGCCGATTCTTGTATCCATGAATGTGGAGGAAAGAGCAAAGGTGAACAAACATACATCGTAATGCAGTGTTCAGGGTAGACTGAAAGATTTATCGTAGCATCGACTGTTTGCTATCATTTATGTTGACCCTGAATAAGACCCTCCCATTCCGTCAAAAGCCCCATTATTTCAACACTCTTGGCAACATTAGGCGAAGGACGCTCGGCTTCTTTGACACCTCTACTCAAGCAATCCTCCACTTTCTTAACCTGATGACCGAAAGCATCCAGCTCAGCCGGTACGAGTATCTGCTCAGCATCAACCCCGTAAGCCTTGAGCTCGATGATATTATTTCCGGCAATTGGCAACCACGGATTCGTGACAAATCTGATCCGTCCCTTATCGCCAAGAATCGAAAACGAGAAGTCGTTGCCATAGCTGTCTGTCGATTGCAAGCTTGCTAGCACGCCATTGTCGAAGCGCACTGTCAAAGAGGCATCGCGAACATGAACGCTACCCTTAGTTGAGATGTTGCCGAATCCGTGCAACTGACGCGCTGCAAACGCGTCGCCTCCAAAGGCGGTCTCGATCACAAGATGGAGTAGCGAGACCGGATAGCAACCAAGGTTGTAGATAGTACCCATACTGAGAGGGTTGGCCTTCTTCCAGATATTCGCAGAATAATATCCCGAGACACCTCGAACTGTACCAATGCGCTCGTCAAGAAGCAACTCCTGCAATTTCTTTATCACTGGATGCGTAAGGTACATGAGTCCCTCCAAGAAAAAGACATTTGCGTCTTTGACGGCTTTCTCAATAGCTTGCGCATCCTCGATTGTCGTCGCCAGGGACTTTTCAGAGAGAATCGCTTTTCCTCTCTTTGCTGCCGCCAGAACTGCGGGGGTGTGCATGTGGTTTGGTAACCCGACGTAGACAACGTCAATTGAGGCCTTGTCAAGAAGATCGTTGATGGATGTGTATCGCTCAGCAATGTTGTGCTTGTCGGCGAAGGTCGCCAGACGCTCTTCGTTTCGACCGAAGACTGCGGCGATGGTCGAGTTTTGGCTGCTTGTGATTGATCTAGCTACGACATCGGAGATGAAGCTCGTGCCGAGCATACCCCAGCGTAACACGGTCATGATGTGATGAAGCTCGGGAGCGCAGTTTCTCAAGCAATTGAAGGTAGATTCGAATGGAGGTAGACAGATTGTAGTTTGAAGTTCAGAAATAACGTTATTCGCGTAAGCAAAGCACATCGTGAATTAGCGTTCCCCTCAAGCGCCTCCGCTGATTTCCGCCTTAGTCCGCCGGCTCAATATTTTACCTTATTAATATGTAAATCCGACCGTTCAATAAACATGAGCGATGGTTCTCGAATTGCCTTGATGTGGGAATTTATCAGGAACTTGAGAGAATGTGCCTTTTACATACAATTTGCAGCTGGTTCGGAGGGTAACCTCACGTAATAACATAACAGCTTGACTTCGACTCCAACCAATGATGGCACTCTCGGCCCGAGAACCGATGCAAATGACATACAACGACCAGCCGTTGTGTAACCCAACCGACTACCGATTTGATTCCCGCCTACAGAAACATGACATTCCAACTGCTGAAATACTTCCAAGACATCCCACAATGAACAGAATGATGATATGCGTATATTTTGGTCAATTGCTTGAACCGAGTGCAACGTCGAGGTCGGCGTCTTGCGTCAACCTGTTCATTAATGCCTATCTTTATAGACAATCCCCCGCGTCAATTGAGTATTTTTCTGTGAGGACTACACATAGCCTATTTGGCGCTATCAGGAAGTTTATGGGGGAGGCCCCAGGTTTGAATAGGAATTTTTCCAACATGAGAAGGGGGTATTGCAGTAGCACCTTTTGCGATACCAAAATTGACCCTTAGAAAGTGTCTTAGCTTGGCAGCCCACTCTCTTCTCCCAGAGAGGTCAACGCCAGGAAGAACAACTTGCTCAAAACATAGGCCGATAGTAGGCAAGACATGAAGGATAAGATACCCCCAAAGACTTGGGACAGCTTCCGCTCCCAAATGATCAGGGACCCGCTTAGTAACATTGACGAAAGTTGATAGGCAAGACTCGCATAAAAGGTCAGTGAAAGATAGAATATTGGACTCAATGTTAGTCCGACGAGAGGAGATGGGGTTGGCTTTTGCTTGATGCTGCCCGAAGATGCCGTTCGTGAATAACAGTGCTTGGTTCAGGATGGCGCGAACCATCCAGTAGAACCGCCAAAGAACCTGTATCATAAGTGACGGGTATTTGTGTGTGTTGAGTGGCTTCCATGAACCATTGAGTAGAGGTTGCAGCCACCCAGGCTGAGATTCAATTGATAGTGATTTGGGGGTGTATGCTGACGACGGGGGAAGACTATGTGCCCACTCTTCACACCGCTTTTCCAGTGCCAAAGCCCGGTTTACAATATTAGTAAGACGTTTCAAGTCATCATCTGATTCATGGTCAAGCAATGCGGTTCTCCATTCTGCAAAGAGACATGCAGCTTGGTACATGTGCTCGGTATGCTCATAGAAGTACGGCAGGTCAGGTAGACCCAGCTCGTTGACGGACGACCACGGCACAGACGGAGCCACGCCTGTCAGAAAGCTGCTATATATCTGCCACAGAATCAGCTCTACTCTCTCTTGACGTCTTAGTCCTTGTGGTCATACCATTTGCTGGAAGGATACTGCCGATACTTCAAACTCTTCTGGAGATTTCATAATCTTGTCTTGTCCACGTATGCTCAATAGTGCAGCACCGCCACTTGTATGCGATACCCATGAGCCTTCCAGCGCCATAGACTCCATGATCAAACCCTGCCACAAGTTAGCAAGCGTTCCTTCAAGAAAACGGTTGTACTTGCCTCATAGATTCCCAGCAAAACGATTGCGGTCATGACATCGCAATACGAAGAAGAATCCTCGATTGAGATTACTTGGGCTTTCAGCATCTGGATTGCCTTTCCATACCACTTATTTGCATTAGTTAATGCTTCGGATGAATTGAACCGCTGCCCGTAGCTTGCGTTGGCCAAGGCCTTGAATGATCTATGCACAAGACTGTCCACGCTGGCCTTTGCGTAGATGTTAGGAAGATGGGCGAACCACGACAGGCTATATACTTCAGACGCATCTGCCGGAGTAGTCCAATCAAAGAGGAATCTTCGAAAGATTTGTGTATCTGAGGAAGTTGACTGCATGATGAATGATCAACCTCGTGAATGAAGGATCGTATCTTGCCCGAATAGGAGACATACCAGTGATACCATAGCAAAGTTGAGATCGGTCAATGTTTGGTCTGACTCGCCGACTATAGGAAGTTTTCCCTCTGATTTGGTGGTTCTCCTGTCTGTCGCTTCAGATGTAGGGGCAGTAGGAGAAGAATTCGAGTCACTTTGCGACTCCTTCGTGTCATCGCCAGGCCAGACACATGTAAGCGTAGACCGAACACAGGCGTTGCAACAAGGCTTTGCCTTGTCACATTTCTTACGCTTGGCACGGCAATTAAGGCATCCGTCCTTGAAACGTGGATAGTTTCGACGGTGTTGCTTTGGATAGGCCGCTCCTTTTCCAGGCAGAGGTTTCTGCGACTCCATGACAGCTTGGGCTTTCAGTAATTGATGGAGAGATGTGACAATGACTTCATAATGAGAGAATAAACTTGGGGGCCAACTGTACCTATTTATTAGCCTCCATCATGAGGTCTTCCTTCCACATGACTCCATTTTTAGATCCAGCCCTACAAGGTTTATCTTATCTAAACGCTTATCGTGCAGAAAGCCCCGCAATCCAACCCTCTTCCTGGAAGGTAATAGGATAATCCCCAATGCATCGTCTCCTCTGATTTGTCCAGCTAATGCCAGTTCCATAATTGGACAAGTGCTATTCAAGTTTTCGTAAGAGGGAATCCTTCAAAGTATACAAGGCGACAATAAGGCTTAGGCTAATAGTGATCTTCTCGATTTGGTGACGTCTGTACCGATATATGCTCTCATTACCATCCCTCCTCAATTGCCTTGAAATATGACTCAACATTCCACGACTTCTTGATCAACCACCTCTCAACACTCGTCTCATCTGGCAGATTACCAATCTCAAACTCCCACATCCTCTTCTCGATCATCGTCTTCTTGTTCTCAGGTGTAACAGTACCCTTTTTGTACTTGGTCCAAGTCCAGCCCTTTCGTGGCTTCATGTCCTTTCCTAATCCATCAGACTCATACTCGCGCTTCCAGCCCTGCATAGCCAGAGGCTCATATACCTCGACTTTCTTCTTGAGCGTCTTGTTCAAGTTTTCATGATATTGTTGTCTAAAGAAAACTGATGGATGGACACGTTCGACGGTGTAGCCTTCTTCGCGCTTGTAGTAGTCCATTGGTGTGCGAATAACAGCACTGCCCATTGCCTTGTACTCGGCAGTATAGCTGTCGTCGATCTTACCAATAAGCCAGTCCTGCTTCTCCCAGGCCTTCATGGTCGGATCGCCGGGGCTCTGGATGACACCATCAATATCCGCCAGTTGCATTTGAAGAGCTTCTTCATCCAGGGCGAGATGTGGGCGGACACGGTCGAGCATCCACGCGTATGCAACACTGGAGAGTCTTTCATTGTCTCCCTTGGGCTGCTTCTTATCCTTCTTCTCCTCGTCCGTGAGAGCGTTGTCAGAACTACCTCCTCCGACGTTGATATGGGCACCGGGAAACCAACACTGGACAAGCTTGGTGGTCTTGTTATCTGGCTTGACGCACCATAGACAAGGTGAAAAGGGACCACGCTGTTCATCCAGGGCCAGAGCATGGTAGGCATGCTTTACATCTGCAATATCTCGTTAGTTGATGTTGAAGGGCAAGGTCTCGCTAGGTACTTACTGGCACTTAGGCCTGTGTCATGGAACTGGTAAGCTTTGCGAAATCGAGAGTTATCAATAGTAATCCAGTGGCCCATATCAGGGATTCCAAGAGCGCCGACAGTGTCCCACACACCGATTACTTGGATTACAGTGTCTTTTCCGGGACAAGCTACTGCCGATGGACTGTGTGCTAGGAACTTGGTCCAATGCTCAGTCTGAGAAAATGGCTTGCTAAAGTCCTCTCCCCGAATGAAGTTGCCGTAATGTTCAAGGAAGTGAGCCATCAAGTGCGACTTGACGATACCGACTTCTTGTACCAAACCAGCTGTTGAACGAACCGTGAAAGCGCCGCGTGAAAAGCCGAAGAAGTAGAGCTCGTCACCAGGGTTGTAGTTGGAGACGATAAAGTTGTAGGCTTCAAGTACATTCTCGAGCAGACCGAGACCCTGCGAGCCTGTTATAATTAGTAACCAGTTCGTGAAGTTGCAAGCAATATGTCATACCTTGTCGGTTAGCTTCAACCTTGGTGATATCACCTGTGCCTACACCAGCGTCGTAGTACACCAGCTGCTGCCTCTCATTGCCTTCGCGATCAAGGCCAGCTTTTGCAAGAACACGGCTGATACGAGTGACGTTGGAGGGACAACCCTTCTTGGGATCAATTGTGGTAGAGGACTGCCATGTTCCATCACAACAGATGATGATCCTTTTTGGCTTAGAAGCCTGTGTAGGACGGGAGATAAAGTCTTTATCGTAGGTGCGTGTCTGAGTCATGTTTGCGATGAAGTGATGAAGAGTGTAGATGAAGGGGGATTACAAGAGTAGGGCATCTTGTATATATAGCTTCGACTATCGGCAAGAAAGGTCCCATGACTGCTGGTGAGGAGAAGCATTCTAGACGCTATAATCCGCCCCCGAAGCCAATATTGTAGGGGTTGATGTTAGCTGAATCTGCGGTACGAGCCGTTAACAGGACCTAGAGCGTCTAGGTCCACTTTAACTCAACTTTCCATTGGTCCCTTGCACAGCTGAAGTCTCGTTCTAGCATGGTCCCGGTCCAGACTTCAATAGTTCGCGGTGTTGGTTTCAATAGTTTCACATACAAGATGGGCGAGATGCATGTTAAAAACAAGATAGGTGTCGGGGTAGATGCCGAGTTGTACAGAAAGTAGGCGACAGCTCGTTCGTTATTCACATCAAACCTGGAACCCAGCTCAAATATCTCTACCATTAGACAAGCCCCCTGTATCAAACGAGCTTCAAAGTCACTGCAGTTCCTTGAGGCACCCACTTTGTCTCTTTTACTGACTTCAATGTACAGTATCGAAGCCAACCGATCCGCTCATACCAGCCTTCTGACTCAGCCCACGGGCGTAGGCGCGGCCTCAACACCATGCCAGCAATCCAAAAAGGATCAGAATCTGGCTCAATGCCGAGTAAGAGGAAGTATGTATGCTGCAATGTCTCTCGTAACTCTTCATCCGTTTCCCAGAAATGGTAGTCGGCAAAGAACGTCCCATACATGTGGGAGCTCCGACTATCGCCTACCTCTTTGGATCTGTCTCTTGGATCATGTTTGGCAGGGCCAACAAGAGATCCGTTTCGCTGCACTAGTAGTTGGCTGTGCTGGGAGTGACGCCGACTCCATTCAACTACTTGACAATGTCGCGCCAAGGGAAAGGCCTCCTCAAAACTTTCAAGCTCAGTATAAGTTCGGATGGAAACAGGTAGTAGGTTCCCAGAGATACGTAGATGGCGATCCTTGACATCTGAATCTGGGCTGAAACCCCGAATGTCCCCATGAAAAGATGTGCCTTCCACTTGAAATGTTGAGTGCAAGTCAAGCGGTGACCACTCAATTCGCAAATCGCCGGCTGCTGCCCACGTCCAGGACGAGCCTTTTCGCACGCGACCGAGGGACTCTTCATCGCCATAAGCGTGCCAAGCCAAGTCCTCCCTCAGATTCTTGAGCCAAAGCCCAGCTAAATAGGACGAGCCTATCACCCGCTGAATTAATTAGTACGACCTCCTTGCAAATATTGGCATTTATGAAAAAGTACCTGGAATTTGTTGGCGAGTCCTGCCAGAGCAGGTAACTTATCACTCGGCTTTGTCAGGTTTCGTGTAGAGTAGTCTGTCACTAGCTCTCTCCACAAAGATGAAATTTCATTCGAAGACAAATCGTTCAATCTCGAGCACTGATACTTCAACGGCTCGCATCCAGGCAACTTTGGTGGCATAATACCGGGATCCTCCCTGGAATTGAAAGGGCCTTCTGCCATGGTACAACTGCAAGCGACATCTTCTTGGCATTCCCAGAATATCTCGTTCTGTCCAAAGCATAAAAATCTTCTTGCTAGTTGTCGTTCTTGCAAGGTCCAAGCACGAGTCATCAGCGGGAATGTTTCTCCGCTTGGCCACCCAATACCTGCGTGAGAAACTACATACCGCATATAGACTTCATGGGTGATACCACCGACATTTAAGTGGAACTTATGGGGCTTTGTGTGCCTGTCACAGGCCTCTGTGAAGAATCCTCCGTCATCGTCATCGCTGGATCCCGCTGCCAGGGTGATGTATGCATTCTCATAAGTTGCTGCCATAAGTGAGGCCTGAGTCTCCCAATCCTTCTCGTCATCCTGAATAATGCAGAAAGTGTCGATCCATAAATAGCGAATTTCAAGGGCCCTGGTGATTTCCACGGCATCCTGGAACGTTTTGGGTAACTCGAATAGGGGAATTCCCTTTTCATTGTATGTTAAATTATCCCGTCTTGTTAAGTGCTTCGATCGGGTGCTGCCCCAGCAGTGGCTTAAACACGCGTAACGAACATCAACAACAGAAACGAGCTGCACCCATGCTTCGCTACCTGTTTGCAGGTCCAGCAACCGCAGTGGAGTGAAGTCTGTTGCTTCAGAACATTTTTTGTGTGACTTCTCACATGCTTCTATCCAGAGTCGAATGCGAGACAGATTGGCTTCGAGTCGTGTATCAGAAGGAATCAGAGAAGAGCAAGAGATATGCTTGAGGCGAGGTTGATCTGAGATTTGTTAGAAATAATGCCTAAGCCGACATATGGATGATAGAATGTACTTGGAAGAGTAAAAATATCTATATCATGCACGCCTTCGTGGAAAAGATGGAAATACATCTTGGTTGTATCAACATTGAAAGTCATCCATGCCCCAGAGCGAGTCCGCTCGTCGGGAATACAGTAGGCCCACGCCTCGTGAAGAAGGATGCAGCCAGGGCAATTCGATTGGATTGAAATTTGAAGATTTTCGTACTTCTCAATCGTACGTTCGCTAGAACTAATTTCGCGAGGTCCCGCATTGCCAGTAATTTTCTTGTTCCAGTCAGGGAACTCACATACAGTGCAGCGAGGGGGCAATACTGCGTTAGACTGTTGATCACCCATCATGCTTTTTGACTGATCTCAGTCGCATGCTTGTTACACTCCGGTACCAAAAGTCCCTCAATATCGTGATAGATCATAACAGCCTGGAGCGACGCCACCCCTGCTCAGCGGTGGAGATTAGGATGATCATTCTGACCAATACCGTTCATGAATCAAGTAGCACAAGTTAAGTCGACGTTTACAGTATGCGACAGCTATACGTAGCCCTAAATAATATAAAATATGAAGATGAGATTTTTTTTACTACCACTAGCATTATCTGCAGCTTTGAGTCTGGCAGCAGCTTTGTACAGTGTGAAATCACTGTGTTGGCTTTTTTGGCTTTCGTTACCCGTCAAGAATATCCAACACATGATATGGATGAGTAAAACAACAGGAACTGACACGAGTTTGTGCAGCACCTTCTTCTCAATCCAGCTTTTATATACCTATATCTCATTAATTTAAGTTGGTATTTGTCTAGAACCATTCTACTGGCATCGTCCAACGTCCGTCATGTTTTGAGATAACCCTCACGCCGTCATCCAGGGTAATGTTAGTGGCTGTGTTATCGGAGCACTATCGTTATCACCTGTCCTTATCGCACATCAAAAAGAGCACGGCGCAATAATACTCCGACTTGCTCCGATCGGCCCAATTCATTAACCGTTTTCCCGCCAAAAAAACCGTTTACTGTCCAAGCAGCGCAAAGTGTGGCTGACATGGATGCCATCAACGTCAAAAGCCCAGAACACCTTGGCAGCTGAGAAGAACGTCAACAAACACAAACACAAACATGTGCCTCTGTAACCAACAATCCCAGTAAATGCCAATAGCGAAAATGTCTTAATGCCTGGGCCTTACGGCGTCGCCGGTGTTGCAGCAACCAAACGGTGAAGGTGCAGGAGAACGTGGCATTGCATTGGTTTATTGAGATTGGCGATGCAGGCGAGATAAGATCAGGACAGTCAATTGTAGCGACATTGGGGTCGAATTAACCGGACAAAGATTGGCATGAGACTTTTCTCAACCAGTAACAGAAAGTAAAGGTAAAAACCGTTGGGTCTAAAAAGCTCCGAACCCCTGCAAGGCGATTCCCAAACGGGGGAGCTCTTCATAAGCGAGAGTGTCAGACGAAATCTCACCCATCTTTGGGTCGGACCTCCGCGGGTCCCTATTCTTATCCAATGATAAACCCCGGCTCCGGTTGCATGCAAAGAGAAGAGAAAAAAATGTATCAAAAGTCGGATGGACTGATATCCTCCGCGGGTTTCCGATGGGGGTTTTATCTAGAATCTATTGCCCCGGATTATGGGAGAAAGCCCGCCTCCTGGTCAACTCTAATCCCACCACCTGTCTTTGTTCCAAACTCCGCAGACGCCATGAGGTATTGGTAGAGGTCACATTATATATAGGTAAACTGAATTCTGGACGGTGGTATCCGATCTCGAGTGCCATTCGATCTTCCCTTAATCGGTTTAGTGGGAAGTCGCCAAGATGACAGCTGCCACAACAGCTGCCACGAGCAGGGCCTTATCGCCCGACCTGGGTTCAGCCTCAACAACTGCCAACAGTGTCAAAGACGAGCACGACAACGAAACTCACGTAAAGTCCACGAAAAACATCAACCAAGAGATCGGAGAACTTGCGCGACAACTTTCGAGAGTATCGACAACAGCGGGAGCAGAATTACAGGCCTTTTCACCACAACCCGACTCGAAACTAGACCCCAACTCAACCAACTTCGATCCACGATCATGGGTAAAGGCATTCGTCAAACTCGTCGAGTCGGAGGAGGGCTCAGCTCCAACGCGAAGTCTAGGCGTTGCGTTCAAGAATTTGAACGTCTACGGTTGGGGTACTGGAGCCTCGCATCAAAAGACTTTTGTGGATTATCCTGTGGATGCTGTTTCATATGTCCTTGGTCTTCTGGGAGGGAGGAAGAAGAAGAAGGTAGACATTCTTCGAAATTTTGAAGGTGTTATCGAGCAGGGAGAGCTTCTTCTCGTGCTTGGTCCTCCTGGATCAGGTTGTTCGACACTTCTCAAGACTATCGCTGGAGAAACAGCCGGTCTCGAAGTCGGATCCGATTCTTACATGAATTTCAGAGGTAAACTACCCTTTCACCCCGAAGACGTTTACTAACACAGTCAGGTATCGACGAAAACCACATGCGCTCCTCTTTCAGAGGCGACGTCCTCTACAACGCCGAGATCGACTGCCATCTCGCCCATCTAACCGTCGGCGAAACCCTCTCTTTCGCGTCGAGCGCCCACTCCCTTCGTCACGTCCCGGGCGGCGTCACCCGCTCTCAAGCGGATACAATGATGCGAGACGTTATGATGTCAATTTTCGGAATCTCCCACACCGTCGATACCCGTGTAGGAGATGACTTCGTCCGCGGCGTGAGTGGCGGAGAACGAAAGCGCGTTAGTATCGCAGAAGCTGCTCTGACGGGAGCCAAGCTTCAATGTTGGGACAACACAACACGTGGGCTGGATAGCGGAAATGCGATTAACTTTTGTCGGAACTTGCGCCTTCAGGCTGATCTTGTGGGGGTTGCTGCTGCGGTGGCAATCTATCAGGCGCCGCAGTCAGCTTACGAGGTAAGCACCAAGTTTTGACTCGGTCTCACTATTATGTGAGACATTGCATGCAGGGACGGAGAAACTAACGCGATATAGTTATTCGATCGTGTCACGGTGTTGTATGAAGGGAAGCAAATCTTCTTTGGGCGAATCCACGAAGCCAAAGCTTACTTCGAGAACTTGGGCTTTGAGTGTAAGTCGAGCCATTGGGTGTGACATAATGGAAGCTGACATAGCCAAGGCCCTGATCGTCAAACCACACCCGATTTCCTCACGTCCATGACCAGTCCCCAAGAACGACGCGTAAAGCCCGGCTTCGAACACACCGCCCCCCGAACCCCCTCCGACTTCGCTGAGCGCTGGCAAGCCAGTTCCCACCGTAAGGCTCTCGTCCGCGAATTGGAAACGTACGAGCAGAATCATCCTCCTGCTGAACGCCTGGCTGAGTACAAGGAGTCTCGCCGGGCAGAGCAGTTCAAGGGCCAGCGCAGCAAATCACCGTACACGATATCTTATCTTGCTCAGGTGAAGCTCACGCTTTGGCGAGGATGGCGACGATTACTTGCCGACCCGGGATTTACTATTGCTTCTTTGGTGTTCAATCTGATAATGGCGCTGGTCTTGGGGAGTATGTTCTTCAATCTTCCTGATGACTCGTCAAGCTTCTATTACCGTGGTGGTTTAATCTTCTTTGCTTTACTGTTTAATGCTTTTGCCAGTCAGCTTGAGGTATGTCTTGCCTATACTCTGTTCTGTCCTTGTACTGACGTGATAGGTTCTTACTGTCTACGCTGAACGCCCTGTTGTCGAGAAGCACAACCGCTATGCCTTCTACCACCAATCCGCTCAGGCCATCGCCAGTTACATCATCGATCTTCCTTATAAGACCGTGAACATGATCATCTTCAACCTAATCATGTACTTCATGGCCAACCTCCGCCGTGAACCAGGCAGCTTCTTCTTCTTCTGTCTCACCTCTTATCTCACGACGCTGGTCATGTCATGTATCTACCGCACTCTCGCATGCGTGACGCGAACGATTCATCAAGCCATGGTTCCCGTTTCAATTCTGAGTCTGGGACTGATGATCTATACCGGCTTTACCATGCCCACAGATTACATGCTTGGATGGTCACGATGGATGAATTACATCAATCCTCTTGCCTATGCTTTTGAGGCGTTGATGGCAAATGAATTCCATAATCGGGAGTTTGACTGTGCAACCATGGTTCCTCAAGGCCCCGGTTATGATAACCTGCCGGCTAATTCGACTATTTGCTCTGTTGTTGGTGCACTGCCCGGAACGTCCAGAGTCGATGGTGATAGGTACATCAACCTGTCATACAAATACTATAACGCTCACAAATGGCGGTAAGTAATCCTTTAAAAACTTGTGGAACGCCAGACTAATTGCGTATAGAAACATTGGCATTCTTCTCGGGTTCATCGCTGGCTTCTTGGTCTTCTACATCTTTGCAGCTGAGCACGCAAAACCTCCTCGGAGCAAGGGCGAGATTCTGGTTTTCCGCAAGGGGCGCATGCCACCCAACTTCGAGAAGAAGAATGGCGCGGACGTTGAAGCTCAAGCTACTGACCGACATGTCGTTGCCGAGAAGGGTACTAACAACGCTACCAGTGGACTTACTGCCGGTGCATCTGTGTTTCACTGGGAAGATCTCTGTTATGATATCCAAATCAAGGGCAAAGACCGACGTCTGTTAGATAAAGTTGATGGCTGGGTCAAACCCGGTCTATCAACCGCTTTGATGGTAAGTCTTATCGCGGGGTCGATTTATTGACGATAGAGTACTGACTGTTCAGGGTGTTTCCGGTGCCGGCAAAACAACCCTCCTCGACGTTCTCGCTACACGCGTAACAATGGGTATCGTCAGTGGCAACACCCACATTGACGGTCAATCCACCGACGCCTCATTCCAACACCGCGTCGGCTACGTTCAACAGCAAGACCTCCACCTCAACACCCAAACCGTCCGCGAAGCCCTCGAATTCAGCGCCCTCCTCCGCCAATCCTCCGAAATTCCTCGCCAAGAAAAGCTCGCCTATGTAGAGCACGTTATAGATATGCTAGACATGCAAGAATTCTCAGATGCAGTTATCGGAGTGCCTGGTGAGGGATTGAACGTTGAGCAGAGGAAACGACTGACGATTGGCGTGGAACTTGCTGCTAGACCGCAGTTGCTGGTATTTCTGGATGAGCCTACTTCAGGACTTGATTCGCAGACCTCGTGGGCGATTTGTGACTTGATTGAGAAGCTTACAGCTAGCGGGCAGGCTGTGTTGTGCACTATTCATCAGCCTTCTGCTATGTTGTTCCAGCGTTTTGATCGACTCTTGCTGCTTGCTCCTGGCGGAAAGACGGTGTATTTTGGTGGTAAGTCTATCCCAACCATATGTGGAAAGCCGTGGCTGACAGTTTATAGATCTCGGCGAGCAGTCAAAGACCCTTCTTAACTACTTTGAACGCAACGGCGCTCCTCCCTGTCCCTCTGACGCCAACCCTGCGGAGTACATGCTCAACATCATTCAACCTTCCCACGATGAAGACGTCGAGAACATCGACTGGCACCAGATTTGGAGAAGCTCTCCAGAATTCCAAGATGTCAAGCAGGAGCTTCAGCGACTTAACTCTCTTCCATCTACACAGGCTACAGGCTCTAGCGCCTTCGATAACGCAGATGCGTCGCAACATCAAGAATTCGTAGCTTCATTCTGGACACAGTTTCGTGAAGTTTTGAAACGTGTTTGGAAGCATTTCTGGCGTTCTCCCAATTATATCTGGTCCAAGATAGTGTTGATTGTTCTATCGGTATGTCCTACAACCCATCAGAGAATACGCAACAACTAACGGCGGATAGTCCCTCTACATCGGTTTCACCTTTGATGCCAAGAACACCATCCAAGGATTACAGAATCAGCTTTATGCTATTTTCATGTACATGGTTCTTTTCCAGAGTATCAGCAATCAGATCATGCCGATGTTCGTTCCGCAGCGATCTCTGTATGAGGTTCGCGAGAGACCGTCTAAGATTTACCGCTGGAACAGTAGGTCTTTCGCACCATCGCCATGGAGCACTTGGCTAATCATATACAGCTTATATCCTGTCCAACATCTTGGTGGAAGCAGCCTGGAACACCTTCATGTCCGTCATCATCTACTTCTGCTGGTACTATCCTGTTGGCTTCGTGCAGAACACCACGGCCGATGATCAACAGATTCGAGGCTTCCTCGTGTTTCTGTTCTTGTGGATGTTCATGCTCTTCACAAGTACCTTTTCTCATTTCGCTATCGTATGCATCGGTACCGGTGAAGAGGCTGGTGTTCTTGCAACTTTACTTTGGATGCTATGCATCGCCTTTTGCGGGTAAGTCTCTTCGTACCTCTGCTATTCTACCCCCATTCACTAACTATTCACAGCGTCGGTGTCATTTATAACGACATTCCCACCTTCTGGACCTTCATGTACTATGTCTCCCCAGCAACATACATAGTCGGCGGCATAATGTCTGTCGCGGTCTATGGCTCCGAAGTCGTATGCGCCAACAATGAGATCCTCCAAATGCAAGTCCCCGGCGGCATGAACATGACCTGCAACGATTTCATGGGTCCATTTGTCAATGCAGCTGGCGGATACCTAGTCGATCGTTCTTCCACCGATGTTTGTGAATATTGTTCGCTGGCTTCTACGGAGCAGTTTCTGGCCAGGTTCAACATTGATTATGCTGATCGGTGGTGGCATTTTGGGTTGCTTTGGGTTTATGTTATTGTGAATATCCTTGGAGCGCTAGGGTTGTATTGGATGTTTAGAGTGCCGAGAGGGAGTGGTGTTAAGAGAGCTTAAAATGAACGACGTTAGATACGCATATACAGATAGATACTATGGATAGAATACTGATTTAATTAATTAGAAGTATAATAATAAAATACGATAATTGTGTGGTCCCATATACTTTGAGCGGTCCACAGCCACGGACGTTATCACCAACAGCGCGACTTCAGAACCTTAACAAATCCCATTTGATATCAGGTGTGAAGTTGGATCGCTGGGCCAAGTACCTAAAAACAGAGACCCTGTTACTTGCGGCAGTGACTTAGGGCTAAATTATTCCGTGAAGGCTTATTATCCTTGAATCTTGGCGCTTATCATTGTGGCGCTTCCGAGGGCAGGCCAATCATGGCAGCTGGAGTTAAGCGATCTGACAAAGTCCGAGAGCCAAAACGGTGAAGGATCAAAGGATCACGAAGAAGAGTAAATATATAACTGGGCTTACCTCTGGCTTTGGCTGATGTCAGACTCAGACTTATATTCTTCATTATTTAAAAAGTTTCTCTCCACTCTCTAAGTAACTCGCGATAAAACGCGAATCTCAATTGATATCGGCAACCTTGAATCATCACCAAAAGCGTTCTTGTCTAGACCATCAAGATGTACGAAAACCTCCTCTTCCGCAGCAACCAGGTCATGGCCCTTTTCCCCGGTCTTATCGGCCTCAACCTCCTCATCCGCCCCGAAGCTACACTGCAACAAATAAAATTCACCATCCCTTCTGAGCCTCAAGCGCGGAAGCTCACGAGTGGTCTTGCGCGAATCTATGGCATCAGAAATGTCGTCATCACCTTTCTATTTACCAATCTCTGCCTCACCAAAGACCCGGCGATGGTCAACCTTGGTTACGTGGGAGCACTGGCGATGTGTCTGACTGATGGTTACGTGGCTAAATCGGTTATCGGACATGGAGAGTGGACGCACTGGATGTTTGCGCCGGTTTGTATTGGTGCTATTGCCGCGAATTATTATCTTGGTTGATGGGATAGTCACATATGCAGGAAATATTATTATTCCTTTCAGTGTTGCACGAGGTCTTCACAACCATGCGTATAATTGTCAGTTTAACAGTGACTAGGTATCGGCAATAGGGTACGCTGCGTCAATCATTCAGTAATAAAATCATAATCCCTATTTTGGAATCGCACTAATAACCAACACTATTCCCCTGTGGCTTAGTTGGCTAAAGCGTCCGACTGTTATTCATAGACAATCGGGAGATCGGAAGTTCGAGCCTTCCCGGGGGAGTTTGTTTTTGTCATTCTGGCATGTTTCTCTCTTTTTTATCTTCCGTTCCCACCTGCACAAGCTTTGTTTACATTTACTTGCTGGCAGTGTCGGTCGATGTTAAAGTCATGAGACGGACCTCGTTCGTCTGCAGCGCTTTCCCAGGCCAGATGTTTCCACTTTAGATGTCGAACACTGAAGTTAATATCCGTTCCAGCGTCAAGAAACATTATTGGCCAATTGTAAACATCCAACTTGCTCACTTTCACTCTCGCGCGGCCGTTAGTCCAGGCTGTTAGCTCAACCGCCCGTCCCGTTAACTAACGACCAACAACCATTCCATCGTGGCGGAAATAAGGCACCCGCTGCCGGGAGTGCCAGGGTTGAAGCTTTAGTTGATCTTGGCGCACTGGGATTCTGCATGATATGATTGCAGCTTCTACTGTGCCGCTGTCGACTTGGGTTTTTATACGCTAGCAAACGAGATGGTGATGTCTCGCCATTAATTGATGCCGAGGTTGACGAATGAGCAAGCGACGTTGTGCGGTTTAACTGCATGATTCTTTGGTTTTTTTTTTTTTTTTTTTTTTTTTTTTTATCTTTCTTTTTAAATGAATCCGCTGATTTGTGACAAGTACCTTGCGGCTCGACTTACTATCCTGAGACCCGTACAGTCTTGTGCTGTCGTGTTTGGCTAGGCTCTGGTGTGTGCAGACTCCAGTGCAGTATCGATTGCACATGCCTGAGGCGTCTTGTGACTTTCCAAGATGTGACTTGCTTATTACACCCCGTTATCTTGACCTGCCCTTGACCGGTATCCAGGTAGCCGCGGACAAACAGAAAGCACAAGATTTAAAGCAGGTTTCAGTTGGAGACACAATGGATGACCCCAATCCCAAATCTCCCCATAGGGTTCAGGAACCAACAGTAGGATCCCCAGCTGAAGTCTGAATCGAAGGATTCGAACGAAGTGGAGTTGCACACCATGAAATTGTTCAGCCCATGACGTGAGACACCAGGAACCAGGATCCATGCGGCCTGTCTCAACAGACAACCCTTTGCAGATCCTTACTCCTCCCCCGGGATTTCCTGCTGTTGGTTGATCAGTGTATATATGCAGCTTGTCCCGGTGCTCTGGTTTGTTGGTTATGTATGTTTAATAGAACTTCGAAACACGCAAAATGGGTTTGTGGGATGTCGACGATTTCGGCGTCATTGCCGACAAGGCCTGTTGGTCAATGTTTGCTGTAACAACAGGTGCGTCCTGACAATCCTCCAGTTTAGCCCCAACGGTCGCTAACTTCTGTAGTGGTGGTCGTGCTCAGACTCATCACTCGCCAATTCTTTGGGCAAGGCAATATGGGTGGTGGTCTTGGATGGGACGACTTCATAACGGCGTTTTGTATCGTTGTCATGCTCATTACATGCATCATGATCACAATAGGCACACATTACGGTCTCGGTCGAAAGTTAGAAGACATCGACGCCGCTCTCGTCCCCGACGCACTAAAGTGGAACGTCATCATCAGCTCCGTTCTGATCTGGACTTTCTCATTGCCCAAGTTCGCCATCATCGCGACGCTGAAGCGCATCCTCGACTACGGACTGAAGACAACAATACTCTTCTGGGGCCTGGCGCTCAGTTCACAAGCTTGTATCTTGGCTACGTCGGTCTGGTGGTACAAGCAATGTGATCCTGTCGAGTTTGGCTGGGATAGAAGTATTGAGGGCGGGACTTGCGCTTCTGTACAGGTCATGTCTGACTTGGGATACTTTACGTCGGCTTATTCTGCATTCCTCGATGGATTCTTCGCCTTGTATCCGATTCCCTTCATTATGAAGCTCAACATGCCGCTCAAGAACAGGATTCTGGTGTCAATTGCGCTGGGACTGAGCTTCATGGCTTGTATCCTGTCCATCTACAAGCTGACCATCTTTGGCGAGATCTTTGTGATACTTGCTGAGAACCCAACTTGTGAGTTCCCCATCACGAAGTCTACTAAGAATTACTAACAGCGCCAGATCCTGTTCCCTTCCTTGACATTCTCGGCCTAGGGGAAGGATGCATTCTTCTCATCTGCGCATCCCTACCAACTTTGGGCCCTCTCTTCAGGCTGGTCAAGGGCAAGATAGCCACAGCAAATGCAAGCCGTATAACGGACAACAGCAAGAAAGGCACCAATAGCGGACGGTCCAGCGGGAGGTGGGACAAGCTACAAGGTCAACAGGGTGACGACGTGGAGCATGGATCAAGCAGGATCGGGTCCAGTGTCGACGACATTCCGCTTGTGGTGGGCCTGAAACACGCCACTGGAATCCACAAGACGGTCGAGTTTGGCGTATCACATGCGAAGCCAGACGAGAATGTCCGCGGATACTGACCAAAATGCTGGAATTGTATAGCCTAAAGAATAAAAATGTAACTCTACCTTACCGTGCCGCTGGGACAAGACTGTTCCTGAACCAACCGACTGGTAAAAATGCAAGCGGAAACATCTTAGGGAGTTGGTTCATGGATGGTGGTGCCATTTTTCTCTTGGTAATGCAGGATTTAGGGGATCTTTCAGGGATCTTAATCCTTTGAAGCAGCTCGCGTGAAATTTCCCTAAGGATTCAGGGCCTGGTTCAGATGTGGATCTAGATTAGCGTGTTGCAACGAGTTTACGAACCAACAAGTTGGAACCAAGATCTCTCTTTGTAACTCTGATCTCGTTATGCAAGTCAGAATAGATGAAAGAGTGTAAGAATCTTAATTGTCAACTGTAATGCAAGAATACGTGGTGATACTCTGTACCTGTCTGAGCGTTCTGACGTCGATCATCCCCAGGACTACGAGCTCGGATGTGGCGGCTTTCTCGGAAGGTCTAAACAGGGGTATCGCCTATAAGCCCGCTAATTGGAGCTCTTAGGGCCGTTCTACAGTGCTATCCTTGTCCGCGCGTTAGAGGCGGACTTTTAGCTCGTCTTCACCAGAGATCGTTTGAGGCACAGACTCGACTCAACGGAATTGTCCTGGAAATGTTAACAGTTCTACAAGGGTTCGGAAGTCTTTCTCCTGTCTTCCGTTCCAATTAGTGTCGTAGGACATGTCTGGTCTAATCTACGTACAGTACATATCACTCATTATCCGCCATAACCTGTATTTCCCACTCATCTTTCTGTCCCGTCCTGCATATTCCCCCTGTCAAATAATTCCTTTTGTTTTTCAGTATGGCTTCTGCAGACAACCTCATCCAGGCCCTTCAAGGCCTTGACGCAAACTCCTTCGCCAATGAAGCCGAGCGCGTTCGTGCTCTAGATGCCCTTGCCTTGGCTACCAGCAAAGTCCAGAAGCCATGGGATACTGTCTGGCAGCACTGCTGGGTGAATCCTGCCACTAATGCTTGTGCCAAAACCTTGATCGACGCTGGCGTCTTTCACAAGTGGCTTGAGGCTGGTGGTCAGAACAAGACTTGTGCTGAATTGGCTGAGATGACAAACACTGACCCAGTGCTGATCCGTAAGCCTTGTTCTGTTCAAATGTTATGTCTTGAGCTAATGATGTGGTAGGCCGCATGATTCGACAGATCTCTGGGCAGAATCTTGTTATTGAGACAGCTGAGGACACCTATAAGCCTACACCCTGGGTGCACGCCGTAGTTGCCGATCCAGCCCTGGCCAACGTTTACGGTGGTCTTTATGACTTTGTTAACGCTCCCATGTTCAGGACACTGCCATTCTATCTTAAGAAGACGGGCTACAAGAACCCCACTGATCCTAATGACTGCAATTGGCAGTTCATGAAGGGTAAGCAGGAGAACCTGTTCCAGTCTCTTGGTGCCGATCCTGTTGCTGCGAGAGAGTTCAATGATGCCATGGAGAGTCACTCCAAGTATAACCTTACCCCATGGGTTGAGGTGTACCCCACTGAGACACTGGTCACTGACTCCAAGCCTGATCGGCCATTGGTTGTTGATGTCGGTGGCAGCAAGGGTCATGACTTGACAAAGTTCCACCTTTGCCATCCCGATATTCCCCACGGTAGCTTAGTCTTGCAAGACCTACCTGATATCCTCAAGGAACTCACTATCGCCGACACCATATCTGTTCATCCTCATGACTTCTTCACACCTCAACCCGTCAAAGGTGCTCGTGCTTACTTTATGCATAACGTCTTGCACGATTGGGAAGACAAGCAAGCTCGAGAGATCCTGAAGCATCTTGCTGATGCCATGGAGCCTGGCTATTCCAAGCTTCTTATCCATGAGAGCTTAGTCAGTACTGTGAAGCCTCTTGCTCGTGTCACGACGTCTGATATTACCATGATGGCATGCCTTGGTGCCAAGGAGAGAACGGAGATTGAGTGGCGGACTTTAGTTGAGAGTGTCGGACTAAAGGTGCTTAAGATTTGGAGACCACTTCAGTCGGTGGAGAGCGTTATTGAGGCAGAGCTTGCTTAAGAACGAAACCTGGTCATTTGTCTTGACGTTGCCATGATACGGGAACACATATAGAGCCAAATATATAAATAGAATCGAGTCCTGATCTAGAATCTAAAGGTCTAAAGGCTGCTATCCATCCTTACAAACTGTTCTCAAAGAGCTTTTGCAATCTTTGGCCCTCGCTATCAGCCACCTCTCCGTGCGATCTAACGCTTCCATAAGGATGATAAGGGTAGGGGCTACTTATGTTAACCAACTTGCCCACACGGAACAGGTTTAATACTTTGACTTACCCATACTCTGGTACAAAAGTAACGGCATCACTATCCTGACTTCTAGCCTGAACAACGCGAAGCCAAAACCTCTCAAAGAATTCTCGCTCATCTTCGAAGATCTTATTTTCAGGCTCGGGGCATTGCGATGATTGGGTAGTTCCGATGCGTGCATGAATATGTGTGACCTGTGTCTGGGTGAGTAAGCTAGCCTTACAAGGAGGACTCAATTCTTACCCTTGGAATCAATAGGTCCAGAATTTCCTTGTCTTCTTCCCCGAGATCTAGAAGCCTTTCGCAGACAACGACCCAGTGAGAGATATCCGCCGTGACTCGAAGCCTTACACATTGTGTCAGTGGAGAGAAATCCGACAATATCGATAGGAAACTTACTCTGGGACTTTAGGCAAGATATACTTGGCGGCATATGGCGAGTAAAGAGATCTGTTGCGATGAGTCTCGTGACTTACAAGGCCGGCCAAACCCAGCTCCTTATCAATCTCAACGGTCTTCTGGTAGAAATAGACAGAGTCATCCAGACTCCAGTAATCTCTGGAACTGTAAGTGAGGGACTTCATTATAGTGGTGAGATTTACCCTCCGGATTGAGCATTAATCTTGACTGGTTTAAGTATCTTTGCTCGTTCGAGGTTTTGGCGATAGATGTCGAGATGGATGTCAGGCGTGAGGTCTTTTGGTCGCGCGCCTACGTAGCCGGCCCAAGCAGTGTGTATCCTTGTAAAATCAACATTATGGCCCACGGAAGGCTCGGGGTTAACCTACAAGACTGTAGCTTCCAACCCAACATCATCCAGCTTCTGGCGTAGTTGCCAAAGGCTCTCAGCATCTCGGTCCGTAATATCGATTTCAACCCCCGCTTCACTACGTCAGTACCATATTGATCGTAGGTAGGAGGTAGAACGAACCATAACCTTGATTATTGAGATCTGGGAACCAAGTAATCCAGTTCTCGAAACCATCGCCGGACTCAACGCCCCATACACTTCGAAAGCGCTTGACGACGACCATTTCATATATCTCGTGAAAGAAAAGATGAGATGATTCAGAAGTCTAGAAGTAATTGAATCATTGAGCAGAGAATTGAAAACTGTCCTTTTATCTCTCGTACCAGCAGTTCTGCTCAATAGAAGATCTGCGTTCGGACAAAATTACCGGTTCAAGCAATCCATTCCGCGGGCAGAATTTCCCGAAGGAGCCAAAAGGGAAACTCTAGAATGCCTCTCCACGTAGCACGACATGTGAAATGATTCATGCTTCTGTTTTTAGGAACTACAAGGTCTAGATTGATAGTATACAAATCGCGCTTAATAATGCTGGAAAGGTGGTCCGCGCAGGAAGAAGTATTGACGTTCGGCCATCAAGTCTCGGCCAGTCATCATGCAAGCCCACCTGATTGTGCTCCCCTCAATTGACTAATCTCTTTTTTCAGCATCTCATTCTCCTTCTTGCAATCCTCTAGCATTTCATTCAACTTCTCATTTTGTTCTTGCGCACCGAGACTTATTTCCTCAATGATCTTGATAACTCTCCACAGCCGCATGACGACGATCAACGAGGCGACTTCCTCAATGATACCGCGCAGTGCGACATCGGTGATAAAGCCTGCGATAACGATGAATGCGTCGAAACAGTGAAACCATGAGTTGAAGTATCTGGGTCGTTAGCTTCTAAACTGGGACTGGACGTAACGAACTTACTTCCAGCCAAATGCCCAAACAGAGGCGATCAATTCGAGCATAAACAGGCATGAGAACACAAGGGCGATAGAACCCAAGATCTCCAAGGCCAAATCCCAGTCTGAGCCTTTCCTGCCTTGCTCACATTTAAACAGATTGAGCACAAAGTCTGCAATTTCTGGTCAACTCGCGTCATCCATGATCTTGTAGAGGCTGACTTACCGGCAATCATGCTAAGAACATCAAGCGACACTAACGTAAGAACAGAGTAATGACCAGCCTTCGAAGAGAGAAATTGCGCAGTCGCTTCCCTGGTCGTCCGGACGCTCCATTGGTCGCCTTTGAACGGGTGCGATTGCCAATGCTGAAGGTTTAGAGCTGGGAGTCTGGCTTTGCGGTGATGACGTAGTAAGGGTTGTTGCTCGAGAGCAGAATCTCTGTGTTCTACACTTGTCGAGGCCATGATTCCGTAAGTAGATATGACCTTGAGGGACGGTTTCTATAATTTCATGAGGTTAGAATGAGGTGATGACATAGAGCGACGCGTCTCAACGTTCGGTCTCGTGAACTTGGTTTGCTTGGTTACGTCATCCCGTTCACCAACGCTTATCTTATCTGGACCAGTTTTCCACGATCGAACAGGTTCCGATGTTTGTGGGAAGGTAGTCTACACGTTGATACGATATTTCAAGAAGGTGTCATTTTTTAATTGTACTAAGATATTATAAACTGTGTCGAAGTCTACTCAATCGGGGTGGCCTTGACATAATCGCAGTTAGGATCAGAGAACGGATCTCCACAGCCAACATTCTTATCCTTCTCGATGAAGACAGCAGGAAGGTTGAAGTAACACTTAGGAATCTCTCCCCAAGCCAAGTTACCGACATCAATATCATCAGAGTCACTAAGCGCGCAGTCAAGGACAGCACGGTAGTACTTCTCCCGATCACCAAGACCATAGTCAGCCATCTTCTCGTAAATGACCTCCTCAACCTCAACCCAGTCCTTAATACGGTTGTTGTTAGGCTTGTTTCGCATGATATAGAAACAATACTCTTCTCCATCCTTGAGAGTCATCCACTGACGACCAGTGGAATAGCCACAGTCTTCGCGGCTTCCGTAGCCATCGCGCTTGTCAGCGACGAGGTGGAGCTTAGCAGCCTTCATGACATCGTTAGCGACCTTGGTCTTGATGTTGTTGCTAATGGATGAGATGGCAACTCGAACAGCTTCAGCGTCGTCGTCGAGGAGGAACCATCCGCCGTTGAAGAACTTTGTTATCTTGGACTGGTAGGTATCCCACTTAGGGGCGGGTAGGGAGTTATATTCATCTTCGGAACCGCCACCCATGACGATGCGCAAGGTGTCCTCCACCTTCTTGGTTGCTGCCTCGAAGACGTCGGCGAGTGCAGCCGAGATGGTACCCTGATCGATCTCTTCTTTGCTGTCAGTTGCAAGACCGCTGAAGATACCGCCTAGAATACCGAAGCCCGCAGCAAGACCGTTTCCCTGATAGAGTTAGTACTTATTAACTTCATGAAGCAGCTCAAACTTACAGCTCCGGGGACAAGTCCACCGAGGGCACCACCCATACTTGAAGCAGCAGCCAACCAGGTCAGAACATTACCAGCATTGTCCTCGCTGCCGTCAAAGTCCTTCACCATCTGCCCAATGCGTAGACCACTGATCAGCGTCTCATCAGTGAGCTGTCTCTTCAGCTCGTTGAATTTGGCGTG
Organism: Fusarium sp. MBC 181; assembly: GCA_030772735.1. Classification (NCBI taxonomy): domain Eukaryota; kingdom Fungi; phylum Ascomycota; class Sordariomycetes; order Hypocreales; family Nectriaceae; genus Fusarium; species Fusarium sp. MBC 181. The sequence goes on along the minus strand of JAPHDB010000175.1, from coordinate 43,615 downwards.
TACACCCTTGGCAGACTGGAAGATCCAGTACGAGTTCTTGCCAATGATGGTATCCTGGCCGTACTTGTCATACTGATCTTCGCAGCTCATGTCGTTCATAGGCTTGCACTGGGCGCCGAGAACGCCACAGCCTGCGGCACCTGATTTACCGCTGGTGCCGTCCATAACTTGGTCTTCGACGTTCTTGAGCCAATTGTTCTCGTGTTCTATAGTTATTAGTGTCTGCAAGTGTGCGATAGTCGAGGAGACTTACCCCATTGCATAAGAATAAACATATCAAGTTGGCCGCCAGCACCAGAATCATCCCAGAGCTTGTCGACGCCTTCAGGTGTTCGTGTATCCCAGCCTTTCCCATCCCATCCTTTGCAGAGGGTTTCCTTCTTGTCCCAGGCGGCTGGGTCGAGCCTCTTGGACATAGGCGAAGCATTTGCCACAGCGGCAAGTGCCAGGATAGCAGCGTGAGATTTCATGATGTAAGAAGTCAAAGTAAAAATGGCTTGTGTGAAAGAGTGTAATAGTTGGAAGCCTGAGATAGAACCTGCGATAGAACTGGAGAGAACGCTGAGCTGGCAGAAGTTGAATCCTTATATATCGAGAAGCCCCATTAAATAGTATCTTGGCAAGCTTGAATCATGGTGGTGCGAAGGATTCGAATCCTCATCTCGCCATTCGCAGAATGAGCCGTGCGTCCTGATTAAGGACGATATGTTAACAGAACTTTGGTGGGGATAGTCAGCCCTTGCCGTCACCACGGCTTGCCGTACTCGGTAAATCGTCAATGCATGGAAAAAGGATCAAACTCTTAGATTGGATGCATTTCGCGATCGTGGCTTGTTTCTGCCTTAATCTTGGATGACGCTGGAACGTTGACCCGCTAAAACTTGAACTTGGGGCGGCTGTGTAGCATGAGATGCAGTGATGAGTGAGTATGAGCATCAATGAGCGACTGAGTTTAATTGCAAAACACGTGAAGTTGATTTAATTATCAGATTGAGTTCTCCAGCCCAGAATTCATCCAAAAGAATTTAGAGATACCAAAGCAGTCTACTCAAACATGCCCTGACTGCTGTACCGCCCATACCGAAGGTCCAACTAGCGCCATCTGAACATGACCAGGTTCCAGTTCAACGGTATTCCCGTCCCGGCAGCCAAATATCACAGGAATTGACGATAAATCGGAAACATTAGTGTGAATCCATCCGACATGGAAACACACAAGCGATTGATGGGAGGAAAGAGAATTATGGACCAGCCAAATTGATGGAAGCTTGGCGGGGCACAGGCTATGGAGCTCTTAGTGGCTGAGCCCTGTGAAACAGCCCTGTAATTTGCTGGTCTAGGCGGGCCTCATCTAAAGCTTTAGGTCCCTTCCCACGTTTTGTGGTTCTCGCCATTCGGCTCTCTTGTGAGATTCTGTGATAATTTGCTTCCTTTAATCGTCGAGGCTGGTATATCTCCTTTGAGCAGAACGATTCATTGTGGTTTAATTTCAGGAAGTCACACCGTGTCCATCACTGGCGAAGGGGCCTTTTATGACAACGTCGCCGAACGTAAGGCTCATCTGCCCATCAACCCACATCAACGACGAATGGCATGTCGTCTGATTAGTGAACATGGGAGCCCAGAATCGGACATGGAATGAGAATTTAGATGGATAAGTATTAGGTATCGTTATTAACAGTACAGATATACAAGAAGAATGTTAATCATTAGTTCCACACCTGCCTTCATCACTTCGGCCGTAGGTCAACCATATAATGCCACACACAACACGTTGGGTCATCTTCGTACGTCATTACAGAAGGCCAAGCAGAACGGGAAGCGCAATGGCACCGCCGACAGCCGCCTTCATAGCGCCATTCTCGACGGTAGAAGGCTCAGCTGTGCCGGTTGTCTGGCTAGCCGCTGAGGTCTCAACAGTTGAAGCATCACTCTTGGTTTCTGCCGCAGCGGCAGTCTTGGTATCAGTCTCTGCCTCGGTAGTTGTGGCAGCATCAGACGTCTTCTCAGCCGTTGTCACAGTTGTGGTAGGTATGGTCTCAGACGATGTCTCGGAAGACTTGGGCAGCTTGATACCACAAGCAGCTTCGGCGTCGAATGTGAAAGGAAGGTTCCAGGCAACGCAATCGTTTCCAGACCTCTCAATTTGCTCTATTCGTCTTGTCAATCACTGTCCCGGGGAGGGAGCCTACTGTCGTTCGACTCACCTGGCAGAACATTGGCGGCGCAGCTCTTAGCAATGCAGCAGAGGAACTTCTCTCTCATGTCGTTCAACGTGCAAACACAAGCCTTGTTATCCTCATTGCACTTGTTGGTGAAGTACTTGAAGAAGCAGCCATTCTACACAAATTGACATTAGAACAGTAATCCGTATTGATTTACAAGGAAACCTACGTTGCAGTCGGCGTCGGCATGTTGCTTCTCCTGGTCATAGCGCTGGCCAGCTACAAAGCTGCCAGTCAAGCCAAGGAGGACCAAAACATTGAGTAGACGAGTCATTATGATGGATGGAATATGAAGAGCGATAAGATATGAAGTAAAGATCAGGGTCCAAAGAGCGGTCTTGTTCTGATTTAAGTCAACTCAAGTCGCGCCTAGCCAAGAATACCCCTGGGTCCGTCTTAACCGGAATGGCAATGATTGGCGGATTAACGGGCCTGGAAATTGATCTCTGCATGGGCCTCACAAGGCCAACGAATGAGACCTCTCTGTTCTGTCTAGCGTCTCTAGGCTCTCATCTAACGATCACGCCGAAGGATTCACTTTGCGGTGGTTACTGCTTACGACTCTCGGCTGAAGTCTGCTGCAACGTTCCTCAACACCACAATGAGTATCGTGAGTCACTGACTCGTACTACAACACATCTGAACACGAGCTTACCCTCCAATCGATCACGACTTTGTGTGGCTGTGTGCTATAAATAGGGAATACGAAATCCCGCTATTTCAGCCTAGGCGCTATATATTGTCTTCAGTATAGGTTGAAGTTAGTGTATATCTTTGGGCAGTTTACTACGGTAGATCGTCACAGTCCTGAGGTGAAACAGTTAATTGCAATCACCTAGCTGAACTGCTAAGTTGTGGTTAGCTTTATACTTTGCAGGACTCGCTCCTCGGAAAACCCTTAACTAGACTTTGGCAAATACCCGCAAGCATGGCCGGCTTGGGAGGCTTGCGCAATAGCGTCAAACCATAGGGTTTGAGTGCATGCGATGTGTTTTACATGTATTGCAAAATGATAAGATGAACCACAGCCTTCACATCTTTTGAGTCTGCTAGGGAACCACATATGATCTATAACCGCCGCTATGGGAGCCGTGCGAACCTTTCTACTACCAAGGACTTGGTCCGACAAATATAGTGTCTAGTCCACCACCTATCGATAAGGGAAAAGATCCTTTACGTACAGTACGCGTGAACGAAAAGTACGGCACCCGACAATGTCAACCTGAAAGCCTTGTGCTTGAGATAGTCATATTTAAGGTCGTCCTCAATAAATTTTCTCTTCTAAAACATCCCGACTCTACTCGAGTTCCGTGTAAGCAGAGGAGTCTTGATGTTTTGATAAAAGTGTAAATTCGTTGAGAAAAGCTTATCCCGAACGAGTCTGCTCAAGACAACTTTCTTAACTTACCCTACTATAAGGTTTTCATAGGATATAAATAAAGGACTTTCTCCCTTCACCTCAGTATGTCTCTTCTTCTCTTGCAACACCGAAACAACCAACTAAACAACCAAGTGACCGATCAAACAACCACCAAGATGTCTTTCAACAACCAGCTTGCCCGGCTTTTCGACCAAATGGAACAGAGCGGTGTCGACCCTAACACCATCAACAACTTTTCCCAGCAGATTCGCTCAACCCAGTCGCAAGGCCAAGCCATTCGCGGGTTACTCGAAACTATGATGGGCGAAATGAAAAGGGACTTCCCTAACCTCGGCAAGAACCCCAACATGGCCGAGGAATGGGCCGGAAAGTTTTCTGCGATGTTCGCGGTTGCAGAAGAAATTACCAAGAAAAAGTAGAATCAGGAATACGATCCTGGTTCCGATAAACCTTCTACTGATTCTACTGCTCACGATACTTCCTATGAGACCTTTTAACTCTTCTTTCGATACATCTACCAAGAAGACGCAACAAAGGTTGAAGGGAATTTTGGACGAAAATGGCACAGCTCTGTTCCTGTAATGGGCCCTATGGTTAATTTCGAGGCTCGGTCGGATTTGCTTCGGGACAATCTCAGTCAAGGTTTCTTAATAAAGTTGCAAGTTCGAATCTTCATGAATCTAATGCTTTTCCAAAATCCTCTTATGGTACCCTTCGTGATGTTGACCCTGTGAATGTTTACGATATGGCATTTGCTGTCGTTGAGTCATATCGTGGAAGGAGATCTGGAACACGAGATGCACCTCAAGACTTGGAACTGTTCGCATGTCGTAAATGTATCTTTATCTTCAGTCTGCGTTTCTTCTTCAAATTTGTTGAAGTCCAGTTTTCAAGGTGTGCAGTTCGAATCAACACATCGACGACACAACTGCAAACCTTTCGGAAAATGATGGTTTAAAAAACCTGGACTTCAGATCCGTCTACCCGACTTCATGACCGACTTCATCGAGAAGTATGTTGACGCGACTCGAGCGTCTTAATCAGCGAATACATGTTGATTACCTGAAGGTCCCGTGTTCATAGACACCAACTCTTCTTAAGGTACTAATTAACTTGGTTTCAGTCATTTCCACGGCGAAATTGAACCAACGGGAGTATCAAGATAACGAAGCTTGACCCGCAACTGAAGACTTCAATGTTACTGGACAGGGCTGCAGATACGCATGATTATGGCCTATCATTCGGGGCCGAGAACTTTCGTCCGTTATTAGCCGTTCCCCGGACTTCGGAAAAGATGCCGGGGGGGGAGCAGCAGGAAACACAACTCTGGGATATCACATAGAGCGAATTACTTCTTGTCACCTCTTGTGCCGACTCATGTACTATCTACCTTCATCGTTTTGTTCTCTGATTACCATCAGATCATTCCCATATGTTTAAAGAAGCATGTCATTACCAATCACTGTCCGTGTGGTCAAAAGTGTTGATCATTATTGCGCCTTTGAGATCTCAAAAGCCTAGATAGCCCATATCATTTTGATCTTAGCTTCCCATGATTGAATGGTGATTGATTGCTGGATGCAAGCGTCATACCTCGATGGTTGTGACTTTTGTACAATTGGGAACGATGACTCGAGATCGAAAAATGGCAAGGGGGATCGTTCAATTGATCGGCTGCGTCGAGAGTATTCAACCTCTCGACTGCCATGTATCGCTACTTGCAACCCTGCTATTGTCATGACTGCAACAAAGCCGATTGATGTACCCGGCGAAGAGGAACGGAACTTCCGTGTGCAGACTCCATTCTCGATAGGTCCAGACTGGCATGTCGGGTTGCCTTGAGAAGCAGAGAGCGAAAAGGATCAGTGGTAAGATGCCCCATCTTGATTATCAGTGATATAATCCTGGCCAGGCAAGACTTGAGTGACCAATGTCAGCCTGACAGCGCGATAACCCATGCAGTAGGGCTGTGTGCTGCAACACGACCAACCATGATAAGGCATATTTGACGTCGATCAAGGAATTCTAGGGCTTCCTTATCGAAGCACTGGACCGGAGTGGTACCTAAAGATGCAGCGATCTGCTGTCGACCGTTGCACTATTGTTTATTCGACGGGGCTTACTGCTGTTTTTGGGCCGTGGATCAAGTCATCCGTATCCGATGAGCTCAGGGATAATGATACCCTGGACCGGGTAGTAAGACAATGCCATGTATGCGATTCGTCAAGAATGCGATTTTTGGGCGAAGGAGTGCAAGCGATGCTTTTTCGGGTGGCAAGTGCTGACGTTAAGACAATATAATAACCATATTTGAACGTGTAGGATGACTGAGTTTACTAATCGTGACAGACCTGCCTATTTAGTACCGTCATCACAAGTTGCAGTCAGTCGTTCGCTCATCACATCATGCCAAAAATGAAGACGCCAAGAAGGAATGCTGCAACTATTTGCTGATAAGATAGCTAAGACAAGAAAGAACAGAAACAACCTGCCGAATACCGAAACGGCCAAGCCATTGCGTGCTGTGGAATTAATTTCCCATTGAAGTGGTATGGCGGCGCCGAAAAAGCGCCCTATCGTAGCCCCCCGCCCAGACGTTACCTTACTTACCCGCCCGTCTTGGCTCGTACGGTACAGTACGTTGGCGACAAGATCGTTAGCTTCTGCTTGGCTGCGCTGCGGCTCTGCTCGCTTAAAAAGTTGGCATGCACAATACAATTACACAATAGTTTGCAAGGTATTGAGCACGACATTTTGCGTGTTGAGATTGAAGTATTGCGAAAATCTGGGGGAGGTTGTTTCTGTTACTCATAGACAGGTCAATTTGCGGGCGACAACAGAGATTAACTCCACTGTGACAGGAAGCCAACAAGAACCAGACCGAGGGCGCTAGACAAAGGGTCCTTTGGTTGTGGGCAGGTCAGGTCGGGGGTTTCACTGCAGGGGGGGTTGTTATCTTGGCGCCCACGCAAAAGTCCGTCTTGGCTCTGCGCAGGATTCAGCGGCGTCCCAAAAGTTCCGAAAGGAAAAAACGCCACGCGCGTCTACAGTTAGACTTGGCAATGTCTACTAAACGCGAGTAAAACCAGAAGCTAGCCATTTGGATAGCATCACCTACTCAGTTAAGCAAAAGATCCTCTCCCCAGACTTGGGGATTCGGACTGTTACATAACAAAATGTCTCCCCGCAAACGCACGAGACCATAACCGGTGGGAGGGTAATGTCAAACAGTAACCTTGTTCAACAAGCTTAAAGTTGCGGGCTAAAAGGGGCAGCTCAAAGTGAATCTGTGAGGTAACGAGATCCATTTGAAGAAGGCGAATGCATGTTAATTCAGTGGGGATTTGGGGGACCATCTCGTAAAATTGACAGGACTACAGGGTGGTCTGTCCTTTTGGATGGAGCTGGAGCTTCAATTAGACGCGGTGAATACGACGGTTGCAGTAAAGACTTCCGGGGTTTATCAGTACGAAGGATTGATTGTGACGAGAATCTATTTGCGCTGTATGACACTACAGCGAATAATTGTCGCGATTATTTGTTGGAATCAGGCCTGGGCATCTCGATTGAGATTTCAGAAGCGTTTAGAGAACTTGCCACGGAAATATCATCCCACCCTATTACCGAAGCTGTAACAACAGTAACCGGTTTTGGAAGGTTACCGTTACATGAGTGGGAGGAAATCAGGAGGCAAACAACAGACATTGGGCTTCCTCCAGATACTGTAATGTAATCATCAGTCAGTCGCGCTATCCATTTGCATCGTGGCGTCAATTTGGGTCTTTCTGATAGCGCATTGTTTTCGCAATAGCAGTAAAATACAGAGGCATGAAGAGTACAGACTTTTAATCTCATGTCGGGGCATTCCGATGAGCACGTCCCCTGAGTCAAGTCTAGAGTAAATGCACGCGACACATTCTCTTGCCCGGGCTATTTTATGTCACTGCCAAGACTCGAGGTAACATGTAAAAGCCACCAACATCATCGGCCGTAACAATTGACCATCACGACACTCGCTAAAGATATTGGAGGCGAATTGATAGTGATCGTCTTTTATTGTAACCACTCAAACGCCAAACTTAAGGATAACCATCTTGGCAGCTGAAACGGTAGAGACGATCAAGATCAAGCCACTACCGGTGTCTTGGCCCAATCAAAGGCTGGGCATCACATTCGGAGCCGGAAAACGCCCAGCTCCGAAGCGGTAATGAAGGGCAGTAAAAAACGGGAGAAGGCAATTTTTGGTTGTGCCTCGGCAGTTTGAGACGCCACGCTATCACTGAAGTTGTCGCGAAACAATGATACTGTAGCACTGCGCATATCTTCAAGACTAGAACACGGAGTAAGGCAGAGTGCTTGCATTTAGCTGAAGATGAAGCTGAGAATTGACAATTGTCGGATATAACCACTGTTCCGGGTTCATGTGCTTCCAAGAAATGTCAAGAGGTGGCCAAGAAGCTAATCATCCGTCTTGGCCCCGAGCCTCATGGACGAATGCAACACTCATCAACAACGACATTTCAACTTCCATCGGCCGACTGACCTTCCAGGTTGGGCGATCATTCCCTTTCCATCGGCAAAAGGACCGAACATCTATCGACCTTCTCCGTTAGTGCTCGGGCCTTGACCCCGCATGTGGCATAACCTCTCTCCCCATGTCTCTGGTACTTTTGTTATGGGGTCCTTTATTGGTGCTACACAAGATAAGGTCCTGGCTCCACTTATTAACTCTACTGTTGATAGAGTCGTGTGTGGAAACTCTGGGGTCTGGTCTCCAGTTCCCTATCATGCTGGGATCGTCGCTTCATCCCAGTTCGTGGCAACGGCCAAGCCCGTGCTGTCGGATATTGGAGATGCATGCAACACTACTGGGGCAGCTCTACCCCATACCTACTTGATATATAACCATCCCGTGTCCTCCCACTTCTTGCCTCTCTCTCCAGGGCATCCTCGACATCTCGTTTCACCCCCTTCGTTTCAACAGTCTCTCTAGACAAGACTGCCTCCAGGACAAGTCAACATGACGTCCACCGGTCCCATCGATAACGATGCTATCGCCCGCTCGGGTCTCGTCGACCCTGAGACTCACGGCATTCCTCAAGTCGCCGCCAAGGGCTCCATTGACGTTGCACGCCGCTCCGTCTCCGACTCTGACGATGAGCTTCCCACCGAGGAGGAGCTTCACACGCTCCGTCGTGTCTCCGGAAAGATCAAGTGGGCCATGTACACCATTGCCTTCGTAGAGGCTTGCGAGCGTTTCTCTTACTACGGTTCTGCTGTGCTCTACACCAACTTTGTTGCGCAGAAGCTTCCTCCTGGCTCCAACACCGGTGCTCCTCTTGACCCTGAAGGTCAGGCTGGTGCTCTCGGTATGGGTCCCAAGGCTGCTCAGGGTATCTCTCTGTTCAACCAGTTCTTCGCTTATCTGATGCCTCTCGTCGGGTAAGTTACATCTCACATTTCATGACGTAAATCTCACTAACATACCCAGTGCCTGGATTGCCGATGCTAAGCTCGGTCGTTTCGTCACTCTTCACATCGCCATTGCCATCTCCACTATCGCTCACACTATCCTGGTCGCTGCTTCATCTCCCAACGTCATCGTTCGCAAGGACCCTGCATTCGGTGCCTTCATTGTCGGTCTCATCACTCTTTGCGTCGGAACTGGTTTCTTTAAGGCCAACGTCTCTCCTCTTCTGGCTGATCAGAATGAAGATACCAAGATGCGCGTCGAGGTCCGCAATGGCGAGCGCGTCATTGTCGATCCTGCTGTGACAAACACCCGTGTCTTCCTCTACTTCTACCTTGCTATCAACATTGGTTCCGTCTGCGGTCAGATTGCCATGGTTTACGTTGAGAAGTACCACTCCTTCTGGCTGGCCTTCTTCATCCCTACCATTTTCTTCCTCATCGCCCCCATTGTTCTGGCTGTCAACAAGAAGAAGTACAAGCTCAAGCCTGCGACTGGTTCCGTCCTGTCCAAGTTCCTGCGCATGTTCATCTACGTTTGCAAGCGTAGCCCTGCTTTCCGACCCAACTGGGAGCACGCCAAGCCTTCTCAGATCCCCGTCGACCAGCGTCCTGCTTGGATGACTTACGATGATGCTTGGGTTGACGAGGTCCGACGTGGTCTCATGGCCTGCAAGGTCTTCCTCTACCTTCCCGTTTTCCATCTGGCTTACAACCAGATGACCGGTAACCTGACCACCCAGGCTTCCACCATGGTTCTTAACGGTGTTCCCAACGATGTTATTCAGAACCTGAACCCTATCTCCATTGTCATTATGGTTCCCATCATCGACCATCTTCTGTACCCCGGTCTCCGCAAGTTGGGTATCGCTTTCACCCCCATCAAGCGTATGACAGTTGGTTTCTTGATCTCTGCTCTCGCTATGGTTGCGTCCGCGGTTATGCAGCATTATATTTATGAAAAGAGCCCTTGCGGCAAGTATGCCAACGGTGACGATCCCTCAACTGGTGAGAAGTGCGCTCCCGCCGACATCAACGTCTGGGCGCAATGTCTCCCCTATATCTTCATCGGCCTAGGCGAGATCTTCACCAACGTCACATCCTACGAATACGCCTACTCAAAGGCTCCCGATAACATGAAGTCGCTTGTCATGAGTGTCAATCTCTTCATGTCCGCCTTCGCCTCCGCCATCGGCCAGGCCTTCACCCCCCTCTCCGACGACCCTCTTCTCGTCTGGAACTACACCGTCGTTGCTGTCATTGCCTTCGTCGGTGGTGTCGCCTTCTGGTTCAACTTCAAGCACCTCGATTCCGAGGAAGACAAGTGGAACATGCTCAAGGCCTCAGAGTACAAGGGTGGTTACCAACCCAACGCTGTTGAGAACAAGGTTGCCGATGAGCATGAGGAGCCTGCCAATGCTCCTCGGGACATTGAGAAGATGTGACTCCCCAAGGAGTGTAAAAGTTGCTATCGATTTAGTTAAGATACCACTAGTTAATGACCAGGATTGCTCTACTTAGATAATCAAATCCATTCACTATATTATGCACAGCCTTTATGATGATTTGTGAACGTCCTATGCTATTCTCAAGTTGGTATAAATTTCGTTGAATTGATGTGCTGGATAGTTGTCTTGTGTTGCGCCAAACGTTGTTACCGCTGAGATCAGACGAAAGTATTACAAAGGTTAGAGCTATCTATCTTAAGGGTTTAGATGAACTTAAATAATGGTCATCATAAACTAGCCAAAGATCCACTTGGGCTTTTCACAGTCACCGATACTAGACACGTCTGTCCTTCAAAATGTCTCAAGGGAATGGTCTAGCCCCGAAACCTGTATAAGTTGTTTCGCATTACGGTTAAGGTAAAGGATTAAATACTCATTATTTATCTTGGAATCGAATTGTTCAAGTCAATGGCCTGTTCATCTAGCGATCTAAACTAAAAGAACCTGGGTTACATGACAATTTTCCTTCAAGTATAATAAGCATCCTCATCCACCGTGGTAGCTTTACAGATTGGATCAAATGATATCTCCATAATCTTTATTTGTAAGTGGTAGAAGTGTAGGTTCCTGTATCCCAGAATTAGTCAAAAGTGTCTATACTGCTCATGTAATCGCACTAACCTCGGGGATAGCCTTGTCAAGGAATCTAACAGTTGCAGCAGAAGGGATAGTCGCGAAGGATGCAGCACTTTCGGCCGTTCTGGCAGCCAGTACAGTTCGTACCACGGCAAGCCTGTCGGGGAAGAAGCTCGTCGCGAGGAACCTTGGAGATCTGCTCCTCCGTCATAGCTGGGGAAGCAGAGGCGACGGTGATGACCGAGGTGATTGCGAAGAGGATAGTGGTGAACTTCATGATGGCTGAGTATGGTTTGATGTGCTAAAGAAAAGCTTGAGAGGATTGTTGTGTGATGATGGGGTCTATAGATGCGAGGAAGTCTTGGTTTTATACTCGATGGGAACTCTTTTGTTACCAGTTCTACAGCATACGATTAGTATATCCAACAAATACCTTCCTATTTCGCTACCCATCCCTCTATCTCGATAACGGTCGGCCGCCGCCACGTCGCCACGAAGTGATTGACCGGGCAGTGAAGCCCCAGGTGGTTAATAAACTTTCGGATACATTTTAAGCATAGCATGTCGTACACGGTGATACGTCGAATGCGACTCTATCTCTTGAAGTCCGTCGGAAGTCGATACACCTTCCTGAATAGGATCCGTAGGATCTGGTCAGCGCCGCATTGTTGCTCGACCATTCATTCGACCCAGCGTCATTGATGAATCCTTCCGCATATACCCCGCGTTCTAGAATCAGAGCTTTATGTTGTTCTAGTTCCCTTATCGTGATTGCCCAGGAGTCCGAGTTAACAGTCCGAAACCACCACTAAGTTTGTAGCCCTTGCCAAGCTTGAAGTCCTCCACCGTACCAAGGGTGGTAACATCCATCAAGATCGACCAGACGGAGACGGGTCTGTGTTTCGAAGAAAGGAACAAAGGCATCTCGGATAGCCTTAGTATCCTAGATAGCCTTTTCGGTATTGGTTTATGTAAAAGGGAGAGAATATGGCATACTTGCCCAGACCCGGTGCGTTGGAAGAGGCACCGCCAAAAATCTCGCATGCGACATTTTTTCTTTTCTCCCTCGCTTCGAACATGGGGATTTGGTTTGTAGTCGGAATCCTTGTCGGCCTTGGTAGCTTTGCCAGCCTTGGTAGCCTGGCTAGGTCCTGCCTCGCTTTCGCTGGTTTCTTCGAGATAAGGAGATGTTGCTATTTCTTTCTTTTTTCTTTTTTTAAATTTCTCTGAGGCGAAAATAACACAAGAATAATCAAGGAGATGTTGCACTGCTGTTTCTCTTTCTTGGGAGTAGTTTCTTTGCGGAGAGTGATCGTTTGGTGGACTGTATGGCAGGTTCGTCGGCAGTAGATGGATCTGTTTCTGGAGGCTGATCCGTCTCTGGAGGCTGGTCGGCCATCGTAAGAGCCTCCTGGGTTTTTGTGAGATCTGAGATGAATTAGTATCCAGTTTGTGCCATATGCTACTCGGGGTCTGCTAGTGACTCATCTGGTGATAAAGATGCCCGCAATGCGTACTTAATAAAACAACACTTTTGATCACACGAACCGTCATTTGACAGTTATTTTTTCTTGTGCCATATGAGTATCGGAAAAAGCTTACAGTGCTTCATTAGGTTGGACATGAGTTGTAGTCTCATATGTAGTAATGTCTCTTCGCATGTCTCATGATCAAGCCAACCACCCTTTCTTAAACTTTTGATGGGCAGAATCAAGATGGTGGCGACATGAGCTGCGTTAAGACGGAATCTTCCCGTCTTTGTTGCGAACGATGTGTTTTCGGCTATCTTAGCCTGGATTTTGGAAGCATGGTCAAGCCTTTCTTCCTTGTGTTTGCCCAAATCCGACGTCTGGGGTTCACTCCAAGGAAGATTGGCCTTGGCGATCTTTTCAAAAGATTCAACCAATTCTTTCTGTTTCTTAGCGAACATCGCTATCCAGAAAGCTGCGCACGATGGCTGCCACCTTATCGCATATTCTGGCCGTGCTCATGGTAGGTAGAGGAAGAAAAGGAAGCAGCAAATGCTTTGACCAGAATACTTGGGAGATAGATGAGTTGAAAGTTGGTGTTAGATGCAAAATCGAAGGTTTAACGTTGCAAAATGCAGTGGGAGAATAAACAAAGCTTATGCCCTGAGAATTCCAGAACCTTTTCCCCCTCCCAACTACGTACTAGGTTTGCCAGCTGTCAGGCAGTGCTAGTGAGCGACTGTTTAAGTTACACCCTTACGTCCATGATACGAAGTTTCTTCAGGGTACGAGAGGGCGAGCTGTTCTTCATGAAACTCAGTCTAGGGTATCTGTACGCAACAAGTTATTTGTCTTTCAACAATTAAGCGAGGTCGCGTGGCCCAATGGCAAGGCGTCTGACTACGAATCAGAAGATTCTGGGTTCGATCCCCAGCGTGATCAATTTTTGCCGACGTTATCCTCAACCGCGCCAGAAATTTCTTTTTGTCTCAAACTCTATCTTTGGCCTCCAACTGTACTGTTGTGTACTAAAGTCGGCTCTTGATTTTGATTGATCATTCATATCGAAATGAGGGGATCTTGATGCAGCAGGGGCCGGTAGGGGTATAACAGGATAACTGTAATATCTCATGACATTGATCATGGATAGCATGCTGTTTTTAGTGTTTTCAGGTGGGTAACAGAATGATCATCCTCTAAGCCTTAGGCTACCATAATAAAGTAGCCTAAGCGCTACTCTAAGCAAGCATAAAGTGGCTAAATTATTTCGTCTCTTATGCTTTGAGGGGCTAATTCTTCTCATGATCTTGTTTACATGAAACTGTCCTCCCAAGGGACAGAGGCGCTTGGAGAGAAGGCAGCTGAAAACAAGATGGACGAGGCAGTTGAAGCATAGAGACTTTGCATGAGACCTCTTCAATAATCTACCCTAACATAAAGTTTTCATAAGGTATTATACGAAGGACTTGCTCCCTTCTCGTCCGCTTAACCACTCAGACACGTTGCCTGATCGCTTTTGTTGCTCCCTTCCCGTCAACTATCGAGATAAGCTTTCCTTGACGACTTTACACCTTCTTTGAAACATCTCAAGCGGAACCTCTTCTGCAGCTTCTTGTATTCTTTATTTGCCTCTTCGAGTGAGGTAAATGGAGCGTTGACAGCGGCACGGTTTTGTCGAGGGGCTGGCGTCGGAGTACCTTGATCTCCCAGCTGGCTAGGCAGTGGTGGTGTGTGATGGCCGGGAGTTGATGAAATTGCAGGAGTACCAGTTGGCGGTGTCTCGATTGTGGCTGCTGGCGATGGGACTGCCGGGATCGCCCGTGGCTGGGCCTCCGCTTCTGAAATCACCGGCAGCTGCTCCCAGTATCCCAGTATCCTGTAACGTCTTTCAATACTGTAGCGTAGGGGAATTTCGTCTGGGCGCGTCTCGTCCAAGACGATTCGATAATGTCCGGAAAGAAGTTCGCGTTCAGCATAACTGCTACGACTCCTGCCCAAGACATAGTTTCGTCTAGGTTGTCCTTTTTGATGTTGTTTCCGAGTACATGGTTGTAGTTTTCTTTGTTGAGTCTTTCGGCGGGCGTAGGAGTTTCACCGTTTCAGTCCAAAGGCGTTCTTCATGAGGGATAACCTTGCAACCCCAGTGTACCCACGCTCGAATGTACCTGTTATACCAACCTGGGTCTGGTTGTGGTTGTAGGTTGTTGATGTTGGTGGAAGGAAGGGGGGAAGAAACCGGATCGAAGCAAGGAAAGAAGCCTAAACCTTATGTATGGGGAAAGGCAAAAAAGGTCATGTGTGGGCCAAGGAGTCATAATGCCCCGTGCAAAGTGTAAATATCATCAAAAACCTTATCTGATCATCGTACCGGTTGCGAGGCGGGGGTGATGACATACAATGGTGATTGTGATGATATATACCGGTGACTGCGAATGGGGTATGCTAAGAGATATCCTGGTTCTCTGAAGAAGACTGGTGTAGCCCTTCTATGATCAGGGCGGACGATTTCTTCTTCGATATACCCCGTGAGAGGCATCTTGTGGTTGTTGTGTGTTTGTGTTCTCTGTTCCCTGTCCTTTCGAGTGTCTGGACTCTTGCTAACTTGGTTGTTGAGGAAGGCCGGCGGTTGTGATGACTTGGGTGGTTTTGTGATGTGTTGATGTTGGTGGAAGGTAGAGGAAAAAAACCGGATGGAAGCAAACAGTGCATTATGTGCCTCTGAAACTTAGGGCAAGGTAAGGCAAAAAGAAAAAGGTCCTGTGTGAGCATTGGAGTTATAGTGCTTGAAAAGTGTAATTCGAGATGGGAGCTTAATTTTCAGGAGATATGCTAAGAGAGGATGTTGTCAAGCAAAAGAGAGAAACAGGTGAGAGGAAATATAACGGAGGCGCAGCTGACATCGGATGCCCCACATCGATTGCTAGAAATGGAGCCAGAGTGAATAAAGCAGAACCCCTAGGCTCATGTCAAATAAATGTTGGTTTTCTAGGCAGATCTGTAGCTAATTGCTATAGCTCAGGACAGTATCCATATAACGCCGCCTGTTTCTCTCTAGGGCTATTATGACTCGGTACTTTCTGATTTTTCTTGTGCTCGCTTAATTCAAATTTCACCCCAAATCCTGCACAACCGCAGCTTTAGCATCGACAGTTGCGCAGTCTTCCATGACAACATATCCCACATCAGCCTCTTATTTTTCGATTACGCATATCTTGTCATCTTTCATTCCGAACATGGGGGCCTTTGTCCCATATGGCCGTGAGGCCAATGCGTCAGCGAGATGTTTCCATTCACTCATGACGAAGGCCGCCAATGTAGCGGAGCCGAAGATGAAAGAATTCTTGCAAACCGCTCTCAAAAACTTCGAGGCGATCCGACCAAAGATGGACAAACAGCTGGCTAATGAGCTAGCATACTTTGTTTTACTGCTCTCTAAGGAATGGAGGGACAACAACATTGGTCTTGACGACATACGGAACAACGCCTTGTACCACGAGGCTAATTCTCTACTGACCCAGAACATTCCATATCCTCTATGGTTTGTTCTGGCGTCTGCCTTTGGGCCTGGACATGCGGCGCTCGCCGAAGTGCGAGCTGCTTTGTCTGACGCCTGGGGTTGCGAATTCCCATCAAATGAGATAATTTACCCAACCTGCAACTCTTCTTCGCTGGAGTTTGAACTTTTCGGAATGGACCCCAAGGTCGAGGACGCAGCCAGCCACGCGAGTACAGCTAATCCTATTATGCCGTCAACTATCCTTGACGAATCGACATCCTCCGATGTCACGAAGGACTCTACAACCCACAACGAAACAGCCGATCGAGTTGCCGACACAAGCTCAAAGGCTTCCCGAGCTTCCGCAGCATCTAATGTCTCTGCTACATCGACAATACCCAAGATGAATATGAATTCTACAACTCATAACCAACCAACCCTCGGGGCCGGGGCCATTATGGCGAGCAGCGCTGATGATCAAGTCCCTGCCACCAACGCAGCATCGGCAATGACGTCCGATCAACTTTCTCGAACTCCCACAAGGCCCACCACCCTACAAACCACAGGTGCTGAGAGTTCTCCATCAGTTAGACCGGCTCCAACAAAGCACCGCGATACGAGCCACCTTCTCGGTCTTGCTAAAAAGGTCGGAAAGTTCATGACCGAACGTCAATTGGATGCGAAGATCGAAGGCGTTCGATCTGAGTTTAATGAGAGCTTAGACAATCTAAGAACGCAGACGGCAGATTCCCACCAGGAAATAGCTACTAATGTTGGACGACTCGAGAATGACCACAGTTCCTCAACAAGCAGCTTCCTTATACACAAGGATGAGGTAGCCAAAGGGGCTAAATACTTCAAAGACTACGCAAATCGTCTTCGGGTTTCCCAAGACAAGTTGAAAGACGATGTCAACGCTTTGGGAGAGCAGACTAAAACGGAGACGTCTAACCTCAAAATGCAACATGACGATCAAAAGTCCACCGCGGAAAGGCTCATCAAAGAACTCCAGTCAACCAACGAGAAGCTCGCCGATACCAACGAGAAGCTCGCCAATGAGTGTGAGAAGCGAAAATTGGAAAACTTAGCCCTCCATGACACGGTCGATGCGCTAAAAGATCAGTGCAATGAGCTAGTGGTCCGTCAAGGCGAGATGGAACAGTTCATAGAGAACGCATTCCCACCCCAGCTCGAAGGGCAATCTGCCGACAACGAAGAAGGTGAACAGGAGACGGTTGATAAAACATCCAGCAGCAATCTCGACAAGCGCGCTCTTTCCCCAGATGGCAGCTCTGGAGGAGCAGCTAAGCGGAGTCGTTGCGATTGAATACCCTCAATCAAAGCTCCGATAGATACCGCAGAGCGTTTCATTGTGTTTTATCTGGGGTTCTCTTTTTCTTTTTTTGCGACGAAACAGGCCACTGCTCATTGGCACGACATATGAAGAATACCTTCCTGCTCATTACAGTAGGTCAAGC
This sequence comes from Fusarium sp. MBC 181, assembly GCA_030772735.1. Lineage (NCBI taxonomy): Eukaryota > Fungi > Ascomycota > Sordariomycetes > Hypocreales > Nectriaceae > Fusarium > Fusarium sp. MBC 181. The sequence goes on along the minus strand of JAPHDB010000175.1, from coordinate 26,013 downwards.
CTTTGGGGATGTCCCTGTTGCTCTGTTAATCTCGGGGGAAACTTCAGGAATGACAACGGGGAGCAGCGTTGATGGACGCATTCCAGGCGAGTATGGAGATGGAACTACTCGCACCAGCTGAGGTTGTTTTTGGTAGTTACTTAGGGGCGCAGGGGAAACCCAATAAAAGTTTGTGTTTTCGGGATTGTACATACTGCTCGGCTAGGTACTCTACAAACAAGGTAATTATACGTGTGGGAAACTCAAAGAACCATTGTGCAATGAATGTAACGTCTCATGTAATAATCTTCACTACCAATCTGCCTTTTTGAACATTGACAAGGGAAGTTTTATCAGCACACCACCTCATCACAAAGCGATTACCGCTTTCTTACTCCAGCCTCATCTTGCAGTCGTTCATTTAAGCGCTTTTATGTAGAAAGGAGCGCGCAACAAAACATGATATGGTAAACACCGTGGCTAAAACGCTATCCAATCTCGAATTCTATATCCCGTCAGGTCTATCGTTAACTATCTTCTTTCTCTATGCCTCTATTTATCATCAGTTTCAACAGCTTCATGTAGACAAATCGAATGATGGTAGAATGAAAAGTAGATGAGCCACTCTCGCAGCAAGGTGTCTTCGATGACCGTCTGGGAACCACCCCAGGAAGGATGCAGCGAGGAGAGCACCGCCCTCAATTTTAACATCAGCGCGAACGAGCCACTTTCGAGCAATATGCTGTGAGATATTATCGCCTATCCTAAGGAAATATTTCCTAACTCTACTTTCAACGACTAGCGTGTGATACAAACTGTAAATCCCCATGGTAGAGCCATTGATCTGGAGATTATCATGCAACTCAACTTCACAAGCTGACGAGGCCTTGCTTTACTCCCCTGGTGCGACCCACAAATAGTGAGAAACCGACGTCATATTCGACAGCGATAACACTGCCAATATCCCATAACCTTATTGTCATGGTTTCTATTCGGTGGACTGATAGTCCAGGTTCATGTACCGGAATATGCTTTCATCTTCAGAAGCGATGCAACGATAACGCCCGCTCTCAACTGCCGTGATCCGTTAGATCCGAGACAAGGCGTTTGGCTTGAATACGGATACTGAATAAAGTGGATCTTGAAGATCAGTAGGTATTTAAGCTCGCTCTACCCATCACGCGGCGTGTTCTTGGATCTTCAGCCTGACTTCCACATCAACATTTGGCCCCCAATACTCAACACGACGAGATGGCGCAAAAAACACTCACACACATACCCTTCCTCTACCGTTTCGTGTTCCTCTGGTTTGAGCCAGTGGCTGCCTTCGGAGGCTCTCTCATCCTCTGGTTTGCCCCCGGATTATTCTTGAATACCATGAGCCCGACGAGCAGATACGCGCCCGACAGTAAAGTTATGTACGACCAAGTCGCAGCAACATACACCCTTTTTGCTTACAACGAAGCTGTTCTACTCAGAGCGACAAATGATTTACGTGTATGGCGCACTGTAATAATCGGTATCTTAATTTGCGACGTGCTACATATGTATGCCAGCTGGGCTGCGCTGGGAAGTGTGTTCTGGACTCCGGGTGTTTGGAGGTGGGAGGATTGGGTCAACCTAGGGAGCTTGTGGGGGCAGGCTGCTGTGAGGGTTGCGTTTCTGATGGGTTTTGGATTGGAGGATAACGTTCGTGATAAAAGGCACTGATGAGTGAGGTGGAGTGAAGTGAGATGGAAGTGTCGGATGGGACTCTGAGATGGCTGTAAGCGAATGGCTCAGCAATCGCCCGTCAGCCCTACCAGGTGCACCTCTGGCAATAGTCAGCACAAAAGTCAATGTAAAGATGGGTGTTTAGCATTCCAGAGACACCGAACTATTGTACGAGACTAATTACAGTGACAATTTACTCCGTAAATTGAAGGCATGATCTATACACCATCAAGACTGCCTGTCTTTCACATCCTAGACCTCATTCTTGTACCAGTCAGAGCCAAAAGAAACTGAAACCTCCGGATCGAAAATGTTTTTCTGGATGCCCCCTCCTATCTGGATGCCATCTGCACATCGCTTGAAAGGATTTTTTCCATCACCATACAAGAAAGAATGAACTGCATCGTCCATCTCAACATAACTTCCACGTTCCAAACCTTCTCCTATTAGCGACCCAGTCACATATAACCGGGGCCTCTCGCCCGCAGGTCTGGAGCGCCAATCCAGCTTGGTGCGTATCTTGTTGAGTAACGTGTCGTAATGTTCACCCTCATCGGCCCACGCCAGACGACTCAGTTCAACAGATCGGGCAGAGTATGGTAAGGCGGCGAGAAACGAGAGCACGTCTGCATCTGTGACTTGGATGCTCGATATGCCGAAATGCTCCAGTTTGGGCCAGCAGTGGATTGGGAAAACGGTCCTTAGCGGGAATGGCGGATCGGGGACCATACCGGGAAAGTCTGACACGACTTCGCCGTAGACTGTGTTTGTTGTTGTACGAATAGAGATATGGCGAAGCTCCTTTGCTTCTGACAGGGCTTTGCGTAGAAGACCGCTTCGAAATGATTTCCAGTTGTGCATCTCGTTCAGACCTGTGAAAAGATCGACATCCAGACGGCGAAAGCCTGGTCGCTGGAGCATAGTGACTAAGTCATCATACTCTTGACACGGCTGATCAAAGAGACGGCAGTTCAAACCAGTTAGGATTTCGGCACCGCCAATGATGAGTTCGGTGACATTATGGTCGCGGCCACATTCGACCAATGTTCGTAGTACGACACGAAAGCCACGCCACTTGGCCCTGTATTCTTCCGGGTTGCACTTGTAGAAGCTCTCGCACGACTCGAGGAAATGATCAGGGTCTTCGTCGGGTATCCAAGCATATGCCTCCCGCGGCTCTCCATACTTAGTGAATGGCCACTCTTTCGGCAAAGGATAGTCGAAGCGACGCGGGAACGCTCTTATCATGGGTGTTTGATACATTGGGTGCCCGATGTTGCCGTGCGTCGATGGAGTAACGGTGACTCGCTTGAGATTGGGAAACCGCCGTAGTCCATACTTGAAGGCATCGATGTCAGTGCTCATCTGAAGGATCTGGCACTGGTCTTCCAAAAGACTCTTGTAATAGTCCCATGATTCTTCCACAGTTAGGTTGGAGGCTGAGGGAGCGACACTCCTGAGGAAAAGGGGGTAAACACTGTCCTGTCTGCGCGCCTTGAACCAAAAGGGGCAGCCATTCTCAGTCACAATACTGTCTGCATAGCCGGTCAAAAAAAAAGAGGTCTTCTTCTAACCCGTCCTCAGGCCCAGTGGACAATCTCGCATCATCCCAAATGATCTCAGTGACGTTGTGCCGAAGGGTCTCGCTGTCTGCGATTGCGCGGAAGACTTGGAGGTTGAGTGAGTTGGCAGAGATAAAAACACGGTCAATGACGAAAGGCGTGAGTTTGTTCAGGGTCGAGCACGTTACGCGAAGATTCTTGAGGGAATCTTTCTTGAGATAAGAGACGATTTTGCGATAGAGCTCCGCGGGTAGATGGAACAAATATACCCGGGTCTCTGCGGGCGAGGCCGCCATTCTTGCTGGCTTGCTTGTTGATGTTTCTTGGAAGCGTGAGGTTCAGCTTGGATAAAAATCAGCGGCGGAGTTGGATGCCTAGGCAGCTCCTTCCTCAATACACTGCTTCGTGTTCTTAGGCAGGAGCTGGCGACAATGTAGAGCTTGGACCCACTCAGGCGATTGAGCTCCATGAAATGTCGTCTTACTCATCAACTGGAAAGGAAACATTATTCGATTTCCATACATTGTCGTCATCGCTGACACCCTCTACAGAACTCTAATAACTAAGGTTGCACTAAACAAATAAAGCTGGTTGATTTCCTGATTTCTTGACTGTGAAGCTCGCGCTAACCCCGCAATTTGCCATGTCGATCGTTGTTATATAACGGCGACATCATGGCTTTGATACCTTCTCTGCCCCGAATTGATCTTTCAGTTTGCATACCTGTTACAATGGCACCTATGATAGCTGTTTTGCTAACTGTGATATATTTCACTTTTGCGTTGGGGAAGTCGTGTCCTGTCATCACCCAGCAGTTAAGCGATCCACCTTACGAGAACTACTTTTATTCCGACTGCAACACTGATGCGCAGGTTGTCATCACTAGTCCTCTCCCTGATAGCAATCTGTCCATAATCGGTCCACGATTGATCGTCGCATGGCCTGCGGGGAACAGCGGCATATGCACCTTTTTCGAACCTCAGAGCGAGAAGAACGGAACGCTGGCTATTGAGCTCGTCAACTCGACCGTTGGATCCCCGCTCGGCGCCATCAATCGCGATGAAGAAGATTCGGAATACCCATTTGTTGGAGTTGAGGGTATTGTCTCTTTCAACACTTCTGCAAATCTAACGGTGGCTATTCTGGGGAGTATCCGCAACATCCGAGACTTCACTGAAGGGCCGAGCATCCTCAGCCCCACCATTCAAAATGCTACCAACATCACAAGAGCCAAGAACGGGGGAGTTCTTATATCTCGATTATGGCTGGACAATATCACGACCACCAACCTACTTCTCCAGCCCTGGGAGAACAAGCAAAGCAGCATTTCGATCGACGATGACACCGTCAATTTCGGCGCTGGCTTCTACCATTTCGCAGCATCGTTCAACTACCCACAGCTCAAGCAGCTCTCACCACAACAGGTTCTCAACAATCAATCCCAATCTCTGATACAAAAAGAAGAATCTCAAGTTCGGTCATTGTCATTTTTCTCATATACCGACAAACTTCTCGCTGGTGGCTGGCGCTTCTTGACTTACTTTGGTCGCGACACTATGATTGCTGCACTTTTGCTCGAGCCCGTTCTTAGCGTAGGAAACAGCTCGGCCTTGGAGGCAGTCATAGGTGCAGTTCTGGAACGTATCAATCGTACTGATGGATCCGTCTGCCATTAAGAGACCATCGGCGATTATGCGACGTTTCTGAACTTGCAGAAGGGTATCGTTTCGACTGCCCCGGGCTTCACTTATCCCATGATAGATACTGACTTCTTCTTACCTGTTCTTATGGAAAGATATTTCAGTGTTTTACCGGACCGAATTAAGCCGCTACTCAGCACAGAGGCGGGAAACGTCGACGTTGCGAATCGGAATCTGACCTGGGGTGAACTGAGCTACATTAACGCACAGAAGATCATGAACATCACGAAGAACTTTGAACAGGAGCAAGACGTCAAGAATCTGATTCAGCTCAAAAAAGGCGAGTTAGTTGGCCAGTGGCGCGATTCGACCTATGGTCTTGCCAATGGTCGGATTCCATTCGACGTGAACTGTGCCTTAGTGCCAGCAGCTCTCTACGCTATCTCGAAGCTTGCGAAGGTGTCTGGAGTCTACCCGAATAACTCTGTAACGAAGGACTGGAGTATGACCGCGGAACGGAGAGCTAAGATCTGGGAGGATAACACACTGTCGTTATTCCAATACAATGTCACGGTCGGAGAGGCCACCTCCCGCTTGGACGACTATGTCGACACCAACACATTCTACGATGGCCCAACAAACGCAAAGTCTCTGTCAAACTACTCGTCCTCTGGGACTCTAGTAGACTACGCGATCGCGATCAATACTACGAAGCACCCAGATAGGATTGAGATCACGCACACAGATACGGCATTCCGCTTATTCCTGCTCAACTCGACAAACGATGAGCAACTGACAACCTTCCTGAATGCCACCGCAAACGCGATCCTTCGTCCATTTCCCGCAGGCTTGAGCACACCATACGGCATCGTGGTAGCCAATCCAGCATTGGCAGACAACAAGGAAATAACCGCCGGTTTTACGAACTCTGCCTACCATGGAACGGTTATCTGGAGTTGGCAACTAGCTCTGATGGCCAAAGGCCTCGAGCGTCAACTCGCAAGATGTTCGTCAAAGTCCAAAGACGCCACTCCTGCGTTCTGCAAGAATGACGGCGTCCATGACACTGCGAAAAATGCATATAATCATCTATGGGATGTAATCGAGGATAACAGTGAACGCCTACAGTCGGAGGTCTGGAGCTGGAGCTATAGTGAGAAGGGTGGCTACAAATTCGCGCCTCTTGGAACTCTGCCGCCTCCGCCTGGTTTGGGGTCTGGGACAGAGAGTAATGTGAGACAGCTTTGGAGTTTAACTTTCCTTGCAGTGAAAAGGAACAAATCTTTCGCCTGAGGTCAAGCTGCGCCTTATTTGATGTCAAATTCCATGTTGCTCAACATGCTTGGATATGAAATGGTTCATCTAGTTACTTTACGCTCATTAAATATTAGTCACAGTTCCGAATTCCCCAACGACTCTCATCACTGCGTCCCCTAAGTCCAATCAAGCCTTCTCTGAAAGATCAAAACATTAGACTCACTAGTCTCATCACTATACCTCGCTCCCGTTCTCGCATAAAGTGTAAATCCATGCCGGTCAACAACCTCCAGTAACTTCAAAAGCTTCAGCTGCGTCTCATCCTCATCGTCATGGTGGATGCTTCTCCATGGATCACCCTTAAACTTGATCTTTGCCCTTTCTTTCGTAACTTCGTGTCTCTGGATATTTCTGGCGAAAGCTTCAAGGACATCGTTGACGAGGTCGCTTGGTGGTGAATTGAGAATCTTGAGTTTGTCGCCGCCGTGGAACGAGATGTTTATCCATTCGACGGGAGGAAGGTCACAATATGACTTTCTAAAAACAAGTGCGTCTGATTTATTAGCATGCTTTAGTCAAAAAGGGATATCATTGCGCCTTACCTTTTGTGCTTATTCGTTTACTTATCTCTATAGGAGAATAAATCACCCAACCCAATCCATAAAGTGCCTCGACTAAACGAAGTACCAGTAACAGCGACTCTTCACTTCCGTTCGGATCGAAACCCCAAGGGTACCCTCTCAACTTGAACTCTCTCGATCGTTCACGAGGAATAACCGTCTTGATGCCTTTAGGCCAGTGCTTTCTGACTACCTCATGAAGATCGGCAACTTCTGACTGGGAGAAGTTTATCAAGTTGATACGGTCGAGCGCGTTGCGGGTTAAGGTAGCAAATTGTGGTTTGTTTGGCTGAGCCTTTTGTAAAGACTGTCGGGGCGGCGATGGTGTTGAGTTTGAGCTCGAGGGCTCGATATATTCGTAGAATGGGGAGGGTTCCTCGCACATCTTGGCGGTTGTTTTTGGAGAAATTGCAAAGCCAAGGGATGGTCGCCAAGATGTAGTTAAAGGTTTCGCTCACCCTACCTCAGTGACATCACGTCAGCCACAATGATAAGAAGCAGGGTCTTACAGCAAGGATCGAGATCAGCAGGCTAAGGCGGTGCAGGGGGTTATGGATTGGGAGCCAATAGATGAGACAAGTGACGCAAAGGCTGCGGCACGGAAAAAGTCACTGGATAAATCGGGGGTGACTTCGTGATTGTTTTAGTTGCTTACTGGATTAACCAGAATAAGAACACATTGTAGCTTACTATGAGCACTAATCAATTAGCTATAAATAAATTTGCGAACTTGATACTGTCAAGAGCATACTGGAATAAGCTGAATAAAGTGTAGGATAATTAATTGTCTCAGGTCTTTTGTTCCTGCAAGGATTGTCTTGGAGGACTGCGAGAGCTTGTACAAACCTCAGCTTACATCAATCTGTGCCGAACAAAGTTTCTATAGCCGATTGACAGATACTTTTACTTCTGGAAATACACTTGTTTCGTAAAACAATTTCCACTATCTACTATCCAGTAGCTTTTGTGACGTGTGAGGACTGATGCCATCCGCTAACAGGCTATTGAAGTCATTCACGCCCTTGCGCGGGCGGGGTATATTATTCACGGTCGTGATTTTGCGACAGGAATTCCATTTTCCCTTGTACACCTCCTCGTGAAAAGCAACTCTAACGATCATTTTGTTAAAGATTAAATTGAGCAATCTCAGGTTCACCAGGCGATACAGATTACTGCAGTGCATTACAATCATGTCTACCGATGATACTCAAGACATCATGCTTCAGGCCCAATGCCTTTGCAAAGGGTTCACGTTCACCACGCAAATCCCTCGCCAAAGCCTACCTCTTGAGGGATCCATGTGCCATTGCACGTCGTGCCGAAACGTCACCGGAGCCATGTACAGCAGTGATACAAACTGGCCCGGCCCGCTGGACGAAGTTCTCAATTCGAATCTCAAGCGTTACGAGTTCACAACCAACGTCACTGTGATGTTCTGTGGAACTTGCTCCACGCCCATGTTCTGGAATGAGCATTACCAGAGCAAACCGAATCATTTGAGTGTTTTCACGGGGGCGCTGAAGGATGTCGATGATGGAAATTTGATCAGATTCGTGGATCAGATATTTGTGGGGGATACAGAAGATGGAGGCACTTCACCGTGGCTGCAGGACGTGAACCACGATGGTTCGAGGCCACGTTTATGGGAAGGGAGATCGGGCAAGAGCAATGAGCTGGACGAGGACTCGCTAGTAGCTAAAGGAAATACTCCTTCGGAGAAGGTTGCTAAGACAGGTATCCCCATGCACTGTCGTTGCAAAGGTGTTCAGCTCGTCTTTCGGCCAAGCGACGTCGACTTCTCAACCATGAATACCAGCGACATACCGGGATACATCGATCGGAAGTCTCACAAGCATCTTGCCACGCTGGATCCATGCAACTCATGTCGCCTATCGACAGGAATCGACATGATGAACTGGACATTCGCTCTCCCAGCACAAATCGAGTTCGCAGAAAGCTCCGAAGGAAGCAAATTTCCTCAGAACACCCATGAACTCAAGAACGCCGTGCAGAGTGTCGAACGGGACTCCCGATATGGGACTCTTACCTTTTACGCCAGCTCACCAGATGTTCAGCGATATTTCTGCTCGCGATGCTCCGCTACGGTTTTCTACACAGTGGATGATCGTCCGAACGTCATCGACGTGGCTGTCGGGCTCCTGCATGCTCCCGAGGGAGCCAGAGCGGAGAGTGTCCTGGTCTGGAACCTGGGGGCCCAAATGATGAGCGAGAAGGAGTTTGGTGATACTTGGAGGGGTAACTTGGTGAAGTCTGTCAAAGCAGGATCGGAGAAGTGGAGAATCAAGAAAGGTTATGAGAAGACTTGGTCCAGGCTTAACATCGAAGAGGCGCAGAACAAGTCTTAGTAGAGGTTTTCCCACGCCCAATGTAGCATTGTGTTAACAGTGTCTTGCTTTCTGGCTGATGGTCTAAGTGCCGAACTCAATGCTTACTTTATGCCAAAGAACCCCCCATGATATTCTAGATTTAGAGATCACAGTCCACTATTTCATCACTACCCATCGTACCTTGTGATTGGCCGAGTCGATTGAAGCTGTCACGCGATGGCAAATTTGGGAGAGCAGAGTAAGCGCCAAAGGTAAATTGCTAGCTAGAAAACCAAACAGACAAGCATCAAAAAGAGCGACAAACACAATCAAAGAGACGAAACCCGGGTTCCCAACACTCCAAACATTCCCAACAGTCGTGATAGACAAGGTCATCAAAATCGTAATGTTCTCAGTTAAGCAGCATTGAGACGCTGGATAAGGAACTGAGGAGCGGGTCCAGAAGCATCAGACTGGTAAGCCAGATGGGGAGCAGCAACAATGAGAGAACCAGTGCAGACGAGATCGCCGACGTTGCAGAAAACCTTGGTTCGCTCAGCTGGGTAGTTGGGAATGCGGCCTCGGTTCTGGAGGTTCTTCGTGTAGCCAAAAAGGACGGTGCCGGCGATCTTGTCGCGGATGTTGGATGGGAGGTCTTCGATGGTGGCTGCGGCGAGAGCAGCACCTTGACTGTAACCCCCAGCAACAAGCTTCGCCGAAGGACACTTGGTGTTGGCGAGGTTGAAGAGAGAAGTCATCTCGCGAATCGCGGCCCTGGATGTTCCTCTAGGGAGTGCGTTGTCTCCAATGGTAGCGCGGTATGCACCGCCAACCTTTAACAAGTTAGACTGAGTTTAGTCGAGATTATGGGGAAGCACTTACACCCTGGATCCAGACTCCGTCTCGGCCAAAGCTGCTTTCAAGAGCAGAAGCAACTCGGGGACCTAGAGTACCCTTTTGAAATTATTAGCTCTTGTTCCAAGCCATGATTGATAAATAGCTTACCAGGTTTCCAAGTTCAGTAGAGCCGCGGGCAAAAATGAAGATCTGACCGGGACAGTCGCCGGCAGCTCCGTTGGAGAGGTCATTGCGAGTGATGCTTCCAGCCTGTCGCCCTTCAAGAGCAACAAGAGTCTCAGAAGAAGTAGGCAGAGCAGACGCAGAAGCGACAAAGAGTGAAAGAACGGAAGTAAACTTCATGATTGCGAATAGGTAGTGATTGGACTAATTGTTGTGTGTTGGAGGTGATGCTGGAATGATTGGAATGCTCCTGTTTGAATAATTCATCATCACCGGGAATTGTGGTTCTATTTATCATAATCTGTTGCAATGCTTAATCTTGGCTGTTTTTCTTTTTCCTCTTGTTTAATTTTCGCTTCATTACATGGTTTCATCTCTCGATCGTCCAAACCTTGAATCCCTGGACCCAACTCCTTGGGAAATCTCCATACCTCGGCACTAAGCAGTGGAGAGGGGGACATCTCACACACTTCAACTAGTGTCGTTGTATCAGAAGACCTTAAGACCCCGCACTTTCACAACACCATCAGTTTCGTCTCACAGCAAATCAATGCTGAGGAATATTCTCTGAAACTACCTTAGGCCTTCGGACCTCGTTACTCTGTATCCTTTTAGGAAGTGGTGCCCAGCCTTTAGTCATTCTTTATCGGAAGTGATCCGAAACTGTTTTCCCTCAACTTTGTTTTAAATGGCGGACATTTTCCAACGTGGCTGATGGTGTCTGACTTTCTAACTCCCGTCGACTTCCCGTGCTGCGCTAGTGTTCTTGGAGTCCGTCAGCATTAATGTCAGGGCAAGACGCTAACCTGATAAACACTGATCTTGCGAAAGACATCGACAACGAAGCCTCGGCTGTTGTTTTAGTGTTGTAACCTCAAAGATCAGCAGATATAGATTCCTCGATCGTTAAGAATTTTACGAGCAAGGGCGTGTTCGGGCCAAAGTCAGACCGTATCTTGACCACAAACAATCGCCAAAAGCAGCGTCTTTTTCGAGGTGGACCAGGTCATCTCTCCCATCAGCAATGTCCATTTGAACGGAGTGAGCCTAAACCGGAACGGACCGCGTCCGGCCTTATTCTGCTGTAACATAAAACGTTGTGGAGAGTCATCAGCATTGACAAGATTGGTCAACTCAAGACTTGGTCGTCAATTCGCAACAATTGCCAAATTCACTACCGGATTACCAGTTTGTAATCAAGGTTGAGTTAGAATGGCCTTGTGCTCTTGTAGCCGAAGTGAATATGCAACGCTGACTGGCGTTCAAATTGACAAGTCAGTCATGGACTTAGATAGGAGCTGGAGAAGTCAGTTGTCAAATTGTCCAAGACCCCATATCTCCACCTCGATGGTAATGCAACAAGGGTATTTCATCTCAATTACAGTTACATCCGAGTTCAAGTCCCAATCATCCTCCTCAAAAGGAGTTGCTCCTTGTTGGACTACAACGTAGAAAGAGGAATGCTATCATCATCATGATACGATAACTTCTTAGTATGCTATTAAAACCTTCTGCGGTCGCGCTGATAAAGAGAAACGAAAACCTCTTAGCACTCCATGCTCTGTTGTCGATTTCTGTTTGGTCGCATGGAAAGAGTTCAAGAGATTGAGATTGGCTACAATACGTAGTTGACCAGCGTAAATGGAGCTCTTTGGTAATTGCCGGGAATTGCCTAGATTAAAATCCGACAACCCAGACTACCGGTTCTGATTCGTTTCAACCCGTTTCCCTTTGTAATCTATTAGAGTTTGACACACGATTAAGGAATTGAAGTCCGGCCTGCCGCCGAAACCCCTGTTAAATCCAGTGTAATTTCCTGACTCCTTCCAATTTTAGCTAGCGAATTACCGATGTAACGGAAATAAACCAACTGCATTCCCAAAGCACACGATTTTGTGGACCATAGTGGCATTCTCTCAACTGACTTGGCGGCCATGTGCGTGACTGATCACATCAGGCCATAAACATGTCCACAAGGTATTCCGAAATCTTCATAAAGCGATGTCTTTCCCAACAATTCGCGAGTGACAAACGCTGCTGATAGATCGTGTTCTTCCGTGGCACGAAGACTGAACACAATCGCAAATATAGATAGACACACAATTGAGAACAGACCTCAAGTGTTTGGTACCTCATCGGGGGTAAGCAGAGGGTAACAGCGAAAAAAGAAACGAAAACCATGCAACCTTCAGTGATTTGGCTTGAAGACAGCTTATCATGGAGCAATCAAAAAATATGAAAAGCAAAAAGAGATCAGGAAACAGGTTTTCCATGAGAAATATTTTGCTTATTCATTCGATTCCATGTAAGCTCTCACTGATAGGATACCAGTCATCAACATTAATTAAACTCCCTACAGGGTATGTTTCATCTGTTGGCACATAACTGAACTTTCTTTTCAGCTTGACTCTTATCCTCCCGAAAGGATGGAACTTGTGGGATTGGTCTGAGACTAGTGTTTCTTGCACAGACAGACATGGAGACACCGCCAAGTCAATGAATGCGTGGCTGATGGCTGAAACAACAATCGTATCATCACCTCGAGATTGCTCCTTGGCAATCAAAACTTGACAATCTACAGCGGTTATTGGTGGTGTATTCTGGCTCATGGATGTATTTGCTGTACAAAATACCGAGGCTGTGAAGTTGAAATTAAGTCACAATCAGCAATCGGACTCGGAATAATTGGTCCCTTGCGTATATATGAGCCTCGTGCGGCTGAATTCTTGTGAAACGCAAACAACATTAACATGCAGAATACACTATGTCATAGAAGCTTGGCTGCCAAAACTTGCTTGCCAATTGGTCAGGAAACTCGTCTTAGTTCTATGAACAGAATCACAGTGAGCAACAGATAGATCTCTCAACCGAGGCACGATCACACATTCGTCCGTTTGTATGCTCGAATCCAATATTCAGACTGCAAGAAAACTCCCACATTGATAGACTCCCAAGGTTTAGTAGGATTGACCACAGAAAGGTCAAAGCGACGGATAAGCTGAATGTTATCGTTAGTACAAGGTCGTTAAGGCTGTTTGGTGAAACTGTTTACTTACTTCCACTAGAACCTTGTTCAGCTCCATCAACGCAATATTCTTTCCAAGGCACTGCCACCTTCCATAGCCGAATACAAGTTCAAGAGTTCCTTCCATAAGACGAAGTTGATCCTTGGAGCTGTCTAACCATCGTTCCGGCCGGAACTCGTTAGCGTCCTCACCCCAGACATCTGTTCGTCGGAATATGCCCCAAGCACAGTATCCGATCTTGGTTCCTCCCGGTAAGTACTGCCCTTTGAAGGTATCGCCGCCAGCTGGAACTTCCTTTGACATGAGTCCGACAACTGGTGGATGGATTCGAAGACCTTCTTTGATGACGGCTTGCAGGTATGGCATTGCTCGCGCTTCGGTGTCTGTGATGATGGGTTGACTGGGTCTGTGTTCATTGATCTCGGCTCGCATCTTCTCAACCACGCGAGGGTTGGAAATAATATGTAGGACTGTTGCTCGGATGGCGGTGGCAGTGGTATCAGCTCCAGCTAGGCTGTTGTCGTTAATACTGTTCGGTCCGAAGCGATGCAAGAATATGCTTTCAAAACTCACATTTGCATAAGAATCTCAGATTCAACCTCGTGCTGGAGCAAACCTCGGGCAATGAAAGACCCAATCATGTCTCTATGTTCCTTTGGGTTGGGACCGAAACGTTCCGCGGCAACTTTCTTGGCGATAGCCATAACTCTACCGACACCAGCCTTATCTTTTTCCGAAGGTAGCATAGGCTTGAAGATAGGCAGTTGCAACAGTTTCATCATCCAAGGCATCACAGTCGTCACGATGATAGTAGGCATACTCTCTTCCATCGCATTGATATAGCCATTGACGTCTGAATCCGTCTCCAGATCACCAAACTGCTCACCGAAAGCAAGCGCAGAGATAACATCCAGCGTGAAGTACTGTGCTTTATAGCCGAAGTCGAAAGGTCTGTTTTGTGACGCATATTTGGTGTCTATCAATTCGATCAGGCGTTCAACGTTGACATCAACGGTAGTCTCGATGTTGTCGACCTCTTTGCCCGAATAGGCTGCTGCCATCTTGGAACGAGTGCTGGCGTGTAGATCATCGTTTCGCTGAGACAGGACATTGTCCTTTGTGGGATCCAGACGCATGGCATCGTACCAGTTTGAGCGTTGAAACCGTGTGCGGACATTGAGCATGTGTTTCATTAAGTCTGGGTCCGATGTGATGAGGTCATTTGGTCCAACACGTGCGATATCACCTGTAGACATGTCAATCAATTGAATGGGCCATATTGCAATTGCTTAAAGATCAGACTGCACGCGTTTTGACAATAATAAAGTTGACATCAAACATAGAAGAACTCGAGACACAAAGGAAACAGGGCCAAGATCTGGAAGCTTGGCAATGAATGTCATGAACTTGGCAGGCACCAGATATGCCGAGATGTCCATCACATGACTTACCATATTTCTTACAAGCCTCCCAAAGATCCAAATGAGTCCGACCACCACCGACCGTTGAGATTAGCCACAATTGAGAAAAGCCAGCGAGTGCGGGCCCTTTGAAATGCCGCAGGCGAGCCCATTGGTAAAGCGTCAATACAACATAACCAACAACGAATAGAATCGCGAAAAGAGCCAAAGCCCTGGAGTCCAGTTTGAGATGGCCCATCGAATAAGAACACGAAGAGTAAGACAAACAAAAGAAGTGGTGGAGTAAACGAGAGAAATGCAGTTGGCCATGTCCTTTATCAGTAAAAACATCGCTTCTCCTGTCTGTGCCTCATGGATCATTCGGTTGTCCATGCCATGCCCCCTCCTCGCTTGCCTCGCTTGAGCCGTTAAACGGTCTACAGTATGCACACTCATGTCAGTTGAAACCTTAAATCCTTGAAGATACCCTGCAAACCTGGCATCTCGACATGATAGCGGTGATCCCTTCCACTTACAGCTTTGGCCGCGCCAATGGGATACTTACCCGCCAAGACTCCGCTTTTATACGGGCTCTGAGGGTTTATCCTTATCCCTGTGACCGTCTAAGTTTACGGGCCTTTTCTATTCCGTCTTGAATGAGCAGGGGAGTCAAATGTCGGTAGAAGCATATGTCTCGTTCTTCGAATGCCTGACATCATATCATCAATCTCAACTCAAAAATATCTTCGAAAGACAGATAATCTCTGTTCAAGACGTGAGAAAATGGCTTCTCCTGGACGATTGCCCGCGGATGATACAGCCGACCAACCTGATCATTTGGTTGCCGATGTCAGTATACAGCGCATCAATGTCGATTCGGATGAGGTGGGGAACTGATCGGCTATAGTATTCATCTCAAGATGACACTGATAGCGATGGCGACTCCGCCCTTGCTTTGGTACGTTTATTCCTCCACCATTGGTCACAAGAATGGAAATCCGCGATTGTCAGCGTGAACGCGCGCTCGCAATGTTTTTCTCAAGTAAAAAAGAAATTATACTAATAAACATATGCGTTGCAGTCCCTCGCAAGCTCGTCGGAGTCACTTGCTTCGACTATCTTGAGACATCGCACAGAAAATGGCAGATCATATCATGCATTCAAAGAAGGAAGTCAGTTGCGGTAAGCGCCATTTACCTCGGAATCACATGACTGACAGAGGAACCTCAGGATACGTACTTCCAAACGATGAGGTATGATATGATATTAAGTCGATGTCGTCAAACTATTGGCTGATTTGATATTTTCTCTCAAAAGACAGAGAATGATAGACTTGGTATGTCTTTACAAAGTATATGATGTACGCCACTAATCCAAGAAACGTTAGACCTACAGCATATGCTCTTTACCTTAACCTTTGACGGTAAACTACTCAACTGTCCTATGACTTCACCTCGGAGAGTCCTAGATGCAGGAACAGGCACTGGCGTCTGGGCTATCGACTTTGGTTAGTTCTCATCTTGTCTAGGTGTGCCGATCACTGTTCTAACCATACATCTTGCGTGTAGCTGAAGATCATCCTGACTCACAGGTAAAGTCACTGGGAAGTCCTTTAAGGTTTTTTTCACACTGACATGATGTTCTTTCTAGGTTGTCGGCATCGACCTGAGCCCTACGCAACCGGATTTGTAAGACAGCCCCAGCCATATCAAAATTTTCATCCTGTTAACAGAACGACCAGCGTCCCACCTAATCTCACATTTTACATCGACGATATAGAAGATCCTTGGACTTTTAGCTATAAGTTTGATCTCATCTATGGCCGCATGCTCACCGGCTCAGTTCGAGATTGGCCCAAGTTCATCAAGCAAAGCTATGAGTAAGTCAACACTCCCATTCCTGGTTGTTTCTGCATTTACTGACATTTGAGAAAGCAACTTGGAGTCCGGCGGCTGGATCGAACTAGCTGATATCCTTCTCCAACTTCGTTCCGACGACAACACGATCCCCAAGGGCTGCGCGTCTGCAAAATGGGGAGACCTAATGCTCGAAGCAGCTGCGAAATTCGGTGCCCCTCTGGATAGCTGCACGAGGTATAAACAGCAACTAGCTGATGCCGGCTTCGTTGATATTGTTGAAACTGTCTACAAGTGGCCATGCTGCAGTTGGCCGCGCGATCCCAAGTATAAAGAGATGGGTGAGTCTCGCTCGGCATTTGCTAACTTCATATGATGTGCTGATGCATGTATTAGGTCTATGGAACTATGAGAATCTCGGTAACGGAGCTTCAGGTCTGAGTCTTGCCTTGTTCACTCGAGCTTTGGGCTGGACTCCGGAAGAGGTCGAGGTGTTTTTGGTGGATGTAAGGAAAGATATGAAGAACAAGAACATACATGGATGGTGGCCTATTCATGTTGTTTATGGACGGAAGCCATAAGTTGAATGGATGGAACACCACATTTGTGAAACATCTACTCTTTATTTTTCGACAGCTTTACCGTCTGACAACGCAGCATTTCATCCGTTCGAATATACTGTCAAGTTGTCTGAAAAGGCTCAAACAATAGACTACAGCTACCTCCAGTCATTCGTCATCTGAAACATCTGAGTCAGAGTTCGCAGGTCTTGGAATATCCGGTGCTCGTTCACCCAGTGGCACAATCTTGCCCTCCTTCCGATATTTGGCGATTCTATCCAAGATCTCCTCACAATCTTTCCAAATCCTACGTCTGTTCTGCAGCCCAAGCAGACTTTTTCGATTACGAAATATTTCAGCGTGTAGACGAAGCCAATCTGTTCCTGTACGACTCAGCTGGCGAACGGGCACTGCAGAGTGGGCGCTTCTGTTGAAAGCATCCGTGTCGTCATCCCATTTCTGCACCATCGCCTCTTTTGTTGTAGTCGCCCAGAAAGAAATCGGCAGTGATGACCATGCCTCGTATAACCATGGAGTGTCGCGGACTGTTACCTCGTATAAAACAGAATTCGGTAGATGCTGGAAGGCTCGAGAGACTAGCTTTAGTCTGGCTATGTCCTTGAAGCTGAGCTCGACCAGTATCGCGTGTCTGATCTCGGTAGGTAACTTGGCAAGCGGATCATCATTTGCCGTGCTCGTGATGGCGAGTTCGGAGTCGGCATTTTCGGAGCCGTTCGCCTGTTCAGACGATTGTAGCAGCAGCTCCAGGCCCGGCACAAAGCATGGGTTGGCTACAATGTATTCATCACCAAGATTATGTGCCCACCACTGCTCCCCGCCATTCATGACAGCTTGGTCCCGAGGGAAGTTTCCAAAGTCTTCATAATTCCCTTCGAGTCTCCACCATTGCATTATGCCCTCAACATCCACCACACCTTGCCTTCGTAACGACGCGCGCTTGAAGATCTCGAAGCAGGTTGGGTGAAAAGGCATGGCGTACTTTCCTGCCTCTTCAGGGTCCCACAGAATATTTTCGGCATGCGGAGAAGACTCGCCATGGCGGGCTGGGAAGACTTCTGGGTTGCTTTCGTCTCTGCTCGGCATGGAGTCACTCAAGCCACTGAGGAAATGGCTGCTTGAGATCTCAAAGTCTTCGTCGTCTGTTTGCGGTTGCCAGTTGTCTGGCTTGAGCACCAGGCATTGGACTGTTTGGCAGCCTCTCATGGCCTCCACGGAGATATGGTGACCGTTATACCCTCCGTTTAGTGTGCATTTCGGCCCTGGAATGTGTTCGAGCTCATCCTCCGGGATATGCGAGGTCAGGGCCTCCTCCCCAGAAAATCTGGTGGCAGTTTGTAGGTTGGCGCCATCCTGGACATAGAAGCAACTCTTCTCACACGGGCCTTCATCAGGATCCTCGTCAACGACAGTGTTCATACTATTACCCCAAGCTGCTTCCGGCGGTTCATTCTCGATTCGGTAGCGGTTGATATTGGAGCTTACGCCACAGAGGTGGCAGAGGACCTCCGAGTAACCCATTATGATACAAAATTAATTTTAAAGACAGAAATGATGGAAGGGGAACGATAGAAGGATCACTGGGGATTATGCGGCTTTTGTAATTATCCGTCGGCTGGTTAGCTTCAGGCAGCAGGCTCCACATTTCGGCGAATGAGCAGATAAGGTTGCGCAACCGACATACTAGCTACTGTAAGACGCTTATGATAATTGGCACCTTGGCGTGTCCACAATCCATGACATGGCCTCCAGATACAATTATTCCTCCAGAATTGTTCTTTTCTATGCTAACATTTCAAAGGCCCTTGACTCCAACTTTGAGTAGCCACTGATCAGCATCAATCTGACCTTTCAGGTCTCCAGAAGCCAGATCTTTCACATCCCAAGTAGACCAGACGAACCGACCATGGAGGAACTGTGCCTCGCCAGAAGCAGCCCAAACTGCGAAAGAGCCAGGGAGGTTTTCTACATTTTGTGAGTGACTTTCTCAGGTTGTTTCTTCTAGCATATAACGTACCATCGGTCCAGGGCAGGGTGTCTTCCGTATATCCAGTCTTACGAGCAGCCTCCGTGAACACAATGGAAGGGTGGAATGAGATAATTCGCATTTTTTCCTCGGGCGTGTCTCGAGCAATCTGTTGCATGACCGTGGCAAATGAACTCTTGGTGAGTTGGTAGCCCGGCATTTGAGGGGCACTGTCCCAACGATGGATATCTTGAGTTGAGACAGAAATAACAAACTGTGAAGAGTTAGCCTGGTGCAGAAGGATTGTTCCATACTGCTTGCCTTTTGCTTTACATGCTTGGGCTGCTTGTAAAATCTCTCGACCATATAAAGTGGCGCATGAACATTATTCTCAAAGTCCTGCCAAAGTCTATCGGCGCCTTGTTCGAGAATTGGCTGGAGCGCCGGCTCGCCGACGGCATTGAGGACGAGAACATCAATCAAGATACCCTCTTTCTCCAAGTCATCCCAGACTTGTTGAGCCTGGGCCCTGTTGAAGACGTCACATGTACGAGAAGTCACTGAAGTGTTAGGGTATGCATCGTTAAGCTTGGCCGCTGCGGCACTGGTAACATCTTCACGGCGACCTAGGATGATGACGCTTGATGCACCAGCGATGCAGTAGTTTCTTGCGATTGCATGGCCGATACCGGTCGAGCCACCGCTGACAAGTACAGTTCTGCCTTGTTGAGACAGCTCTGGCCTTTGAGGGGAGATTGCCTCATAAGGTTTGTCATGGTTTCGCTAACCTGAGTTAGCCTGTTTCTGGGGGGATGAGAAGTGGTTCCGTACGATAGTGACACCGTTTATGGTTGCAGTAGGGGGGTTCATGATGGTATTGGTATGAGAGGAGGTGCTTCGAGATATGGAGAGAATGTTTTGATAGAAGAGATGGAAAGAAGTGTGTGGTTTGACCATTCTTCTTCATTGAAAAGACACATATTTATACACAATTCGTCTTACATGGAGCAACGTCAGTCTCTGGGTTTCTATCACTAGATCTTACTCCTGCCGAGTATTTGTCCAAAAATGGTAAAGTTTGGAAACTCTGGATCCTACGATCCTACGATCCTACCCCAAATGGACTCGGTATTCTCTTATCTTATCTTATCTCATCGTGGGGATGAAGCCTCATTCCACTTGGGGAAATGTCCAATGGTGGATCGTTGTAGAAGACCGCTAGCTAGCTGTATCAGGAATAGTAGCCGAGTGACCATGCAAGGGGCTGCTGCATAACTTTTACTGTCACGATGCGATGTTAACCCTATGCCATGTGCAACATTTCAACCTCAACTGATTGATTTTCTTGAGCATATTTGTAATACAGAGAAGGTTAATTAAGGAAACTTTATTCAAAAGTACCTCAAGTTCATCGAATCGGTTCACTGGTATTGGGAACGTGACCGTTGGTAAATTCGATAGTTGTTTTGGGACGCTCAAATTCCGCGTGAATTAAAACCCCGTGGTCAACCCAGCAGTCACCAATACTCCTTCTGATCCCGTTAGTGGAATTCCCGTTAGTGGAATACGCTTCACATGTAAAATCGACGATGAAATTTTTCAACTAAAGTAATGGCTGAAAGGCAACGTAATTTGCAGTGCTGTCCGCTAGGCTCAATGGTGATGGTTCATTTGACGCAACTGCATGGCAAACACCCATGTCAATTTGAAGAGTTGCGGCCAATGATCAACAAATGGGGCATTTGCGAGCAAAGGAAGACAAACCATGAAGCTTGCCTGGGTATTTGACACGGACTTTAAGAAATACCGCTATCCAGGTACGTCTGAGACAGGCTGTAAAGCAAACTGCCACATGCGGCAGGAATGCTCGCTTAGCAAGCGATCGACCCAACATCTGACCCTCAGCCATCAGCACTGTCCAGCTCTATTCACAAAATTCCCCAGACCAGGATGGAACTTTCTTCTAAATAAGCTTGGCAAGAAGGTTTGTCCCATTCTCTCAGCTCTCGGTGCCGAAGATCAGCGGTGTCTCCAGCTAATATTAGGATGTGTTCCTGGGCCTGGAGGAATCTAGACCAGGGGACCGTTTCATCCACATGGCCTTAAGATTGCGCTAAGTCCAAAAATACGAGGCGGCCCGTGGAAGACCAGTAGTCTGATCCACTATGGTAGTAGGAATTAGGGAGTGTAATTGGCTAGTGCGGAGATGAAATTGATGTCAAAGCGTCGTCAATGCCGATGGTAGAAGAGTTATATATAACCCACGGATCAATCTGGAGAAATGCGATAATCTACACAAGTCTCTCGTTTGTATCTCATCCATCATGCATCTTCCAAGTGGGAAAGCAGCTCTCTGCGCACTAGGTATGTACCGAGTGATGATCAGTCTGTCACCAAGCTAACAAGCAGTAGCGTTGCTCAACTCAGCCAATGCTCTCACGGTTACAATTCTAGCAGACACCAACCGTGATGGAAAGATCGACAAGAATGATGTTTCCGGCAAATCTAAATGGACAAACGACAAAGGAGCCCTGATCTTACCCAACATCGGCGACTCTGGTAGCCGTTGTGCTAAGAGATGGGGTCCAAGTTCTGAGATTGATGGCGACGAATCTTATCTCGACCAGTGCAACGATGCTTCGGATAATGTCCAGCGAAACCCAAAGTTCCTTGCGTCTCTACAGACTTTGCCCGTGAAATCCTTGAGCGCCTCAGCTAAAGGTTCAATCTCCATTGCTGACGAAACTGCTGCTTCGAAAGTCCGCATTTTTGTCAAGCAAGACGGGAAGTGGAACTACGTCAGCTCGAGTCACGTATTCACAGCTCAAGAGCTCAAGTCTGGACTCAATTTAGGCGTTGACGCTCGCGATGTCCGTCGTCCTAATGGCTGGGATGGACGCGCCAAGATTCAGTTCACTGTCACGGATGGCAAGACTAAGGCAACTGATGCTGTTGCCGTCAGGGTTGCTCCTGTACTGACTCACCACCATGCACAAAGCGCCAAGCGCATTTTCACAACCGGTGTCAATCAAGCTGGCTTCGACCCTCCCCAGGAAAAGTTTGTTGCGGATATGATCCGAAATGTAGCTGACGCTGGCATCAAGGAGCCTGTCTTCCAGTTCTACAACCAGGACAGGTGGACGCAGGATTTCTTTGAGCCTGGCTACGCTAGTATTCCTGGCCCCAAAGGCCCTGTCAGCATTCGAATCATGATCCGATCAGTTCAAAGTGACCGTCGAGCTGGCCGTGACATCTTCCACCACCTCCGTAACGAGAACGTTGGTGCTGTCCAGCATCCTGGTAGAGGCGAAAGCATTGACTCATGTGGCAACCTGGAAACCATTCCCCCTTACTCCCACGAGGGGAAGAGCTTCCCGGTTGGAAGAACAACCATGGGCGCTCTGAATGGAAGGAATCCCCTCATGATTGAGTTCCTTCAGGCTCAACAAGTTCAGGACCCGTTGATCCTCGACACTAGCTGGCTTTACGTAGGCCACGTGGATGAGTTCATTCAGTTCCTGCCAACCGATAGCAAGCGCGGCTGGATGATCATGGTTGCCGATACTCAAAAGGGTATGAACCTGCTCAAGAAAGCCGCCAAAGATGGTCATGGCAAAGTCAAGGCTGTCTCACGAACTTTGTCTGCGTCTGACAAAAGACAGGGTTCGTGCATGCCCCGACAGACCATTGCCGAGGCCCTCAAGTTCAGGAACTTTGACAGTGTCAACCAAGATGTGGCCAAGCGTATCGAAGCCAACCTGGACATTCTCAAGCGTGAGACTGGAGTTACCGATAAAGAAATTCATCGTGTTCCCTCGCTATTCTACTACGCCGAGTCGGGAGGTTGGTCATGCTCTGCCCAGGCTCAAAAAGCGGCAAGCAACACAGGTATCGACATGAAACCGGGCAAACAAGGAGGACCAGTCCCCAAAGCCAAGTCCATCGTCGAAGCAGCTACCCCCAACAACTCTGTTCATCGCCGCCAGTCTGATAACTCAAACCAAGTCGTGGCTCTATACCCCGCCACCGTCAACAACCTAGTTTTGACTGACCATCATGTTCTTGCACCTAACCCTTGGGGTCCAGTGATTAATGGCAAGGACATTCTTGCTACAGCTGTGTCTGAGGTTTATGCTAGCGTTGGATTTAATGTTACGTATCAGGATGATTGGTTTTCACATTATGAGCTGCAGGGAGATGTTCACTGCGGAAGTAACTCGTGGAGAGAAATCCCTGCAAAGTGGTGGTAAATTTCACTTCTAGTACATAGTTATTAATCACATTTTTATAGTGGATGGGGGGACGTTGATAGGGAACCATCGGACATTTATGCTACTATGCCTCCTGAACCAATTCTCTCTTGCCATATGATGAGCATCGGGCCTGTTCACATCCAGTATCAAACAGTGACATGGCAGCGACCTTACTGTTGGTCTCTTTGACCGGCTCACAATTCTCCTGAATGATTTCCTTTCCTTCAGGTGCGGGTCGCGTGATCGAGAACTCCTTGAGTTTATACTCAGAGTCGCCCTTGAGCACCATTTCGGAGAGTGCCTTGCCGAGAGTCGGCACAAACTTCATTGCCCAGCCTGCTGTGAAGATGGCGACGCTCTTGTCTGCGCCTCCATTCAGATACTTCTCAGGCAAGAAGTCCAGCACGAACATGTTGTCTAGATTTATTAGCCAGCGTTTTGACCCTGCCGTGTGTGAATACGTACCAAAAACATTGGTCTGGAGGCAGCTAACAGTGGAAGCCGGCACCGTATGATCGACACCAACGACGTAATCTCTGACAAAGTCTTGAGTGTCTTGGATATCCTGGGGACTCAGCACATTGGTCCGTCGTTCGCTGGGATCTTTGATCGTATGAGTGGCAGCATCGACGGCGATGCGAACGACATTTGGTGGGCCCCATGGTAGAGCTGGGAAGCCGTAGAAGAGACGCGATCTCTTGTTTACATCCGGAGCGAACTGAAACCACATGCCTTTTGTCCTATGTCAGCATCAAATGGAGCATCGAGAATGCGGGACTTACTGGGGAAAATAGTTCCGTTGGGTCCTGCATTGGTATTGAAATAGGTAGCGACCATCTCCCAGATATCCAGACCCAGTGAAATCCCAAAGCTAGGCTTCAAGACATGATTAACATAACTACCACTCGTCATGATGATCTTCTTGGTCAGGTAGGTGACCGATTTGTCGTGGACGGTTCCATGAACCTCCCAGATAGACTTATCCTTGTCTGATGGACGAATTTTCTCGACTTTGGTGTGCTGCTTGGCATCTGCACCATAATCCCTGGCGAGACTGTACAAGGTTCGTAGGAGTAGTTGCACGTTGATGACTCCGTTGTCTGGGGCGAAGAGACCCATCCAATCCTTGTTTAGGTTCTTGAACGGGTATTGCTCTTCGATCTCTTCAGCAGACACTGTTTATGATCAGCATGTACCTTTTCTAGCACGAACCTCCGGAGCCTTACACTCCTTGTAATGCATGTTGAACTTCTTTAGATTATCGACCGGTCCCAGTAGCGTCCCTATCGGGTTCGTCAGTAGATAGAAACCTCGAATTGGCAAGAGCTTTACCCTCAGGTGTATCACCACCCATATCTTTATCGCCAAAGTTGAGCAAGCCACCCATCCAGCGTAGTGATACACCTGCATCCTTCTCGAGGGCATCCCAATGCTTCATAGCCTTGGTAGCGAGCTCAGCCATGAACTCTTCGGTGTACCTGAGGAGTCAGTTGACATGTAACCAAGAGATAAGTGTGACTTACATGGTGCGGAACATGCGTGCTAGATCTCCAGAACTTCCAGCTTGGTTGAAGAAATTGTTCTGTTCGAGGATCATCACACTGGATCCTGCTTTAGCTACTTCGTATCCAGCGGCCAGTCCCACAGGACCGCCTCCAACGACGACCACATCGTAGACCTTTGAATCGGACATTATTTGGAAGGAATTCTAAATACGGTTTAACCAAGGTGAATTGAGTATGAGGAATTGCAATATCCGGGTGGGAATCAACCTAAATTTGTAAATGCCATGAATGATATTTGTAAATGTAATGAATTATATGAAGCTCAGCCGCACCATTTACGGACTATCGTCACATTGCAGGCCTTAAACATGACGGCTTGATTGGCGCAAAAGGTGCTTCTTGGACGTAGATATGTCTTTCCAAGACTGTATTAACCACATAGGTAGCCATCAAGACGAGAAAAAGATGCAACTGAAACTCTTTCTGGTCTAAATGAGGGGTTGAGTATCGCTGAATTGTTCAATATGTCTGAGCCATGGACCGAAGTCGCTAAGAGTTGATAGCTGAAGACACG
The DNA here is from genome assembly GCA_030772735.1 of Fusarium sp. MBC 181. Classification (NCBI taxonomy): domain Eukaryota; kingdom Fungi; phylum Ascomycota; class Sordariomycetes; order Hypocreales; family Nectriaceae; genus Fusarium; species Fusarium sp. MBC 181. The sequence goes on along the minus strand of JAPHDB010000175.1, from coordinate 737 downwards.
GTCTAGAAGAGCGGGGATGCGCGGGATGTTCCGTCTTTAGCTCTGGTGCGGCATCGCTATGCCCTCTAGGGCTTAGCTATCGACTTGGGTGTAGCTGAACGGAGAAACAATCCGTATCCGGCTACAACGGCTTGCTTCAATTTTGTGCGAGACAACAATATGTAGCCAGTAAATCCAGTCAATGGCCCATCGAGTTGTTGGACTTTTGTATGCTCTTACTTGGTATATGTACTTTGTTGACACTGTGACCTTATCGGTACAATCTGTGATCGGAAATTGTCTTGATGTCACACCAAGCTGACATCAGCTGAAAAAACCTCCGATCCCGTGGGCAATCTGCTTCACGTCGAGCCAACGCAAGGAAAACACCCAACCAAAACAGCTACCGCTTACTCGTCCCTGCTCACTTTTGAAAAGAGTTTCTCTGTGAAGTTATCATATAAAGGGAGTCTGCTCTTCATGAGGGAAGTCACCGCTCTTGTAAGATGCATCAGCGGCTAGTTGCAATGAAGCAGCCTATCAAGCAGCCGCAGACATGTCCAAGGATTGAGGCACAGTAAGCTTACTGTCCCATGTTTCACAAATGAAATTGCGATCGTACCGAATGGCAAATGACTGAAGATCAGCAGTCCACTCTTCTCTCGGTAGTTGATGATACTGAATAGAGAAACTCAAGTAATATCATGCATATAATATTATTCTGGTATATACACCCTAACGTGGTTGATAAGCAAGTG